>PVIA01012829.1:0-35595 GCA_004024845.1 Tonatia bakeri
AATTTTGTTCTGTTCATCCTAATAGCTACCTAGAAATTTTTCTGCCCACAGGTTTAAATATGAATTTCTATTCATATTGCTACACATATAATGAAAATCAGCAGCACAGTAAGGAAAAACCAAGAGGAACAAAGAAAAATAAAAAGAACGAAGATGATTAGAATTGTAGACTTCCAGAAAAATTTAAACATTTTAAAATTATATTTTCAGAACTCAAGAATGTATTGATTTTATAAAGACAGACAATATTATGTAAAAAGAACAACAGAAAGGGGGTAGGTAGGAAAAGAGAGTTTTAAAACTAAGTATTTATTAGGCAAAGAAGAAAAATTAAAAGATTAAAAAAGGAGGTAAGGAATTCTCCTTATTCATAGAATTAAAAAATTATAAAAGCCAAGAGAAATTGATTTTGAGAGAAAAGAGCCATAATGCAACATCCCAATAGTGTTAGTGTATAAGTGACATAAATTTGAGAGAGAACAGGAGAAAAATGGGGAAAATAATCAATGTAGAAAGAGACGTATAAATACTTGGGGGGAGAATCACAAGTCTCACAACAGAAAGGACCTACTAAATGCCCTTGAGAATAGGTGGAAAATATAAATAAATCTGCACTTTGATACACAACTTCGAAATTGTAGAGCAGTAAGTGTCTAGAGAGAAAGCACAGGCAATTGAATCAGATGTTCATCAATCACAACAAAACCTACAAAAAATTGTGTAATATCTTCAACATTTCTATTACAAAAGATGATTTGGAACCTGGAATTCTATATTTACCAGGACAACCAGGCTCAAATTGTTTTACCTCCCACATATTTTCTCTCCTCCTCTATCTTCCATATTGCCCATTTCTCCCTCCTTCTAGCTCTCCCCCTTTATTGTAATTTCTTATTTGAGGATGTTTGAACAATGTCAGTTAAAAGTAAAAATAAAAGAAGTCTTTAGTGAAACCAACTTTAGTGAAACTCATCTAGGATTCCAGCAACATGGAAATGGCAACTCGATATGTGAGCAAAGACGATTTTCAAAGAAAAATCTGAATGAGAACATAAGTTGAACGAAATGAAAAAAATAACTTGAAAAGCGACATTAGACACAAAGGAATAGGTGGAATATCTGTGCTCAAGAGACGTCATACTACTCCACTCAGTAAAGACAACTTGAACGTGATTAGAAATTCTGTAAAGAGAAAGACAAATGTGATTCGAATATAAAATGACCCTTGAGAATCACACTTTTAGTCCTTGATGAAGTACGACAAAATGGAATCCATCTCAACAAGATGTAAGTTGCATTCTGAAATACTTCAAAGCTATGACACTGGCTATTCAAGTGGCATGGTTAAAAATCTCAACATTTTAACAGTTATTTATTGTTTTTTCTCTTTCATTGGCATCTTCAATATTTAACAACATAGATTTTGTCAACTTAAACAACAGGAAAGCAAAGGCTAATGACCAGAAAATGAATTGAATGGTGTGAAGAAGGAACAGTGGAGGAAGAAGTTACCTTTATATAACTGAGATGTAAGTCAAGAGGTACTATGTAGACCAGATAAAGCAAGAAACAGAGATTTGAGTATATTACTTAAATATACTAAAAGAACTCATAAAATTAAGAGTGAGGGAATGGTGAATTTGATCCAAAGTCTTAGCCATCATGACAGTAAGTCAGGAGATAATTTGTAATAACGATATATAAAGAACATAGAAAATGGTGTTTAGTGATATGGAGGTAGCAATCAGAGGATTTGAATATGAACTTGAATAGAGTCTGCATTTGAATTAGAGCACCCTACTCAGCTAGCTGTTGGAGCTTAAAGGGTTAAAAAGTTGTAAACTATGAGTTGAAGATTGTTTCTAATCTGGGCTAGAAAGATTTGAGCCAATCACACAAGCTCTTGACCAAGCCAGAAGTCAGAGGTGAGAAGAAAAAATTTTTTTTGAATTAGAAGTGAGCTATGCCAAATGAATACACCAAATGACTACACCAAATGTAGAAAGCACCCTAAATATGACCCCTAGTAGTTTAAGATTTAGTTTTAGTCTAATTTAAATTCCAATTACAACAAATCCTTTCTTTTGGCCTTGTTATAGATCTGTTCTGATAGCCACTCTCACATCCATTGGTGCCGACTATGCCAAACAGCTTAACAAGATAAATTGTCTTCATGATCTTTTAGATAACTTACAATGCAAATATGAAAAACATCAGTTTAGCATCTTCATTATTTGCTAAATAATTTTGGGTTTCTCAGATCCTGTTACATGCCCATGGAACTCTGTACTCTCCTCAAAGCTATCATCACACTGTTGTTCCTTTTTTTGTTTATAATCTTTGTTGCTAGCATTTTAAGTTCTATAAAGTCAGTGATCATATCTGTCTTGCTCATGGGTATTTGTTTATTGTCTGAAAAAGTCTAGTACTCAAGAAATGTTTCATGTAAGTGTTTGACAAAAATATAATTGTTTATATATTTTTTATAACTATGGTGAGAAAGGTGTAGGTTGTTTTCCTACACAGTCACATATATTCTTTAAAAAAGGTAATATGTCTTATACACATTGTCATGATATTGAATTTTCCCCCAGTGAATTATACATTATGACTTACATATCAGATTGGGCACCATATGACTAATCATTAGTGAAATAATTTAGAACATTACATTAAGGGAAAGTTTTATTTTTATTTTAAAAAATTTGTTTATTTTTAGAGAGAGGAGAAGAGAGGGAGGAAGAGAAGGAGACAAACATTGATGTGACAGAGAAACATCAATTGGTTGACCAAATCTACAACCCAGGCATGTGCCCTGACCAGGAATTGAATAGGTGGCCCTTTGGTTTGTGGGACAATATCCAGCCAACTGAGCCACACCAATCAGGGCACATGGAGAAGTCTTTAGCATTGCTTATATTCTAGCCAATTTAGAAACTTTAGAAATACAAGAGTACTTGATACTATAAATATGTTCTGTTGCAGGTATCTTAAATATTTTAATTTTTAAGCAAGGGCCCTGCATGTTCATTTTGCACTGAAGCAAATTATGACAAATTATGTTGCATGTCCTGTTTTGTTTTGTTTGTTTTTTTTTTTGCTTAATACAGAGAATTACTTGCTTTTTCTTGTTTTGTTTTTAGGAGAATTCTATTGCTCTTACTACAAAAAAAGTGTGTATTTATGTAAACCACCAAGGTACAGGAAGAAAAATTTTAATTGTCATGGTAACTATAGGGTGTCGGCAGGTTCTCTGATATCTAATTAAAAACCTGACTCAAGGAAAGAAATGTATTAGCATTATTCATTAAAATTTTTGGTCTGCAAATAGAAGAAGAAATATCTTTGTTCATTTCTCAGCCCTTCTTCAGCACAATTTTCTCTCATTTGGAATAGCTTCAGATATTATCTGAAAATATAGTTCTAGAGAAATTTTTATTTAGCTTGTATTAGACTAAATCTCTTTGCAGGAACTGAAACAAGATGAAATAAACAAGTAAAATGTGTTTAAACATATCAGAGAAAAACAAAGGCAGCTGGGATTTAAGGAATATCACTCTTGGAAATATTTACAATTAAATGAGGCTGAAATCCTGCACAAAATTTATGTTGAAGTATTTCCCAATGCCTAAACAGTACATGCAGTGGTTGAGATGGTGGTAATGTTGAAACAGACACCAAAAGGCTATGACACTAACCAGAGTTTCCAGAATATTCATCTCGCTGGAGGATGAAAGTTTGCTATCACAGCCTGACAAGAGTGGAGGGTATAGCAAACATTCCATTTTTCATTTCAGACCCAGAAAGAGGTAAGTCCTAGGGGTAAAAGGGGAGAAGTAGAAAAATCTGAGTTAGAAAATGATAATCTGGCTATATTACTGCCTATAGGAATAAAGTTCAATCTGTTATGGAGAAATAAAATATCATCCATAGCCTTTATCATCATTCATGCTATTGCATTCATTAACAATTATCAAGAATAGGAATAAATAGATTAAATGAAAAAATCATGAAGAATATAAAGCAATAAATCCACATGTGATTCAGACATTGGAATTTTCAAAAATGGCCTTAAAATATAACAAATTCATTAAAAAAATTAAAAAATAGAGAATTTCACCAGAGAATTGGAAACCATAAAAAAGGAAACAAATAATTCTTAGAAAAAATATACAGTAAGTAAAAGTAAGTATTCAGAATATAACAGAAGAGAGGATTAGGAAATCTGAAGGCTAATAATCAGAAAATAGCCAAATAGAAATACAGTGAAAATATAGAGATGATAATTACAGAAAAGAAAGAAAAAAACATATGGTATGTGGTAGAAAGATTTAAAGCATGTGTAATTACAGTTCCAGAAGACAAGAGAGAAGGTAAAAGAATGAATGTGTTTAAAAATAAAAACTGCATAATTCCCTAAATTTATAAAAAGCTATTAATCTGAAATTTTAAGAATGGTTATGAATGCAAGATAGTGTAAATACAGTCAAAAAGCACCACTAGGTATATAATATTAAAACATTGAAAACCAAAGTGAAGGAGATACTTAAAATAGTAGAGGAATTAAGACCAGTTTCCTTCAAAGGAATATCTATAAGCTTAAAGTCTGACTTTTATTATAAAATTGTTATGTTAATTTACTTTATTCAAGATTTTCATGACAGTTTTTCAAAATTGTAGTTATGCCACAGTAGATTTAAAAAGCTGACAAGTAGTATGTATATATTATATTAGATGGGATTTTAAAAAGCCCATGTCATGTTAGATGGAGATTAATTCTAAGAATAGAATAAAGCAGGAAAGGGGATAGGGAGTGATAGGATGATTGCTCTTTCAGCATTTGAGAAAAGACTCCATCAGAAAGCCATCTGGACAACAGGGGGAAGAGTTTTCTGGCCAAGAAACAACAGCCTTTGCAAAGGACCTGGGTTGAGAACATGCATGATGTGTGATCAAGGAAGACTAAAAAAGTCTAGGTAGTCAGGGTCAAATGGGCAGGTGGAAAGAAGCAAAAAGAGGAGACGATTTATTATTATTTTATTTTATGATATTAAGCATTTTTTAAACTTAAAATGATATGCAAAGCCAATGCATAGTTTTGAGGCGAGGAGTTATGTGCTACAAGAGCTACAGGTGGCTCTGCTAGGGCAAGGGAGGAGGCTGGGGGACTGGTTTGAGGAAAGATTTTCTATTATCTTCTGGCTTCCAGAGTAACTGCTGTGAGACAGATGTCAATTGTCTGTCATTTCTTGGAGATAATTCTTTTACCAACTTCTCTAAAATTCAGAACTGTAAGTTTTGAAAAGAATATAGAGCAATTGTAACTCATGTACCGTCAGTAGGAAAGTAAACTGGGGCAACCACTTTGGGGTACTATTTGGTGGTATCTATGACCTATCATGGCTGAACGTATGTATTCCCTCTGAGCTAGCGGACCCCCTTCTAAATAATGCCCAGAAGAGATGTGTACACATGTTTTTCAAAATACATGTACAAAAACATGCATAACAGCAAGTTCTTAATAGTCCCAAATTGGAAGTTTCCCAAATGCCCACTCATCAACAAGGGAATGCATAAAAAAATTATGGTACACTCTTATAGTAGGAAATAATGCAGCAATTAGAATGAATAAAGCATAGCCACATGTATCAACATACATGAATCTTACAAACATAATATTTGAAATTCTCCCTTTATATTTTGAGCACTTCCTACCATTTTTTGGTACCACAAGATATTCCAGACTCATCTTGGATTTTCCTTGCTCTGAAATCAAACATTCCTTCTTCCCTTCCTTCTTTTTATTTATCCTCACCCAAGGACACCCTCACTGACTTTAGAGAGAGGTGAGGTAAGGGAGTGAGAGGTAGGGAAACACTGATGTGAGAAAGAAACATTGATCAGTTACCTCTGGCACATCAACCAGAGCAAACTCACAATCTAGGTATGTTCTCTGACCAGAAATTGAATGTGTGATCTTTTGGTTTATAGGATGACACTCCAATCAACTAAGCCACAGTGGCCAAGGCAGAATCAACTATTACTTTCAGGAGACTTGATTCCTTTTATTTGAGAATGGATTTAGAAATCAGTACTAAGGAAACTGGTATGCTCATTTCTCACAGGGTGTTTTCACTCTCAGAAGACAGAGCCAGGAAATAACAATAAGTTTTTACTGATACTACTCATTCTAAACCAAGCTTCTACCTCTCTTTATATGTAACTACATTGACTTTCATCATAAACAATGTATTCATCAATTTTGCAGTCTTCAAATATGCATTGTCTCAGAATTTTTAAAGCACATCCCTGTGAAAAACAAATTAAATAACTAGATTAAAATAACTACTACTAATTATTATTTAATTAATTAATATTAATTAATATAATTAATATTAATTATTTCTTTAATCTTCAGAGAATGATCAAAAGAAAATAGTTACTTAGGCTAGTAATTTTCTTCTCTTTTCCTTAAGTGTAGTTTATTGACATCTTTGTTGGAAATTGCACTTTCAGCATTAAAAATGCTCCTTTTCACTTTAAAAAAAATTTTTTTTAAAGATTTTATTTATTTATTTTTAGAGAGGGAAGGGAGAAGGGGAGAGAGAGAGAGAAACGTCAATGTGCGGTTGCTGGGGGACATGGCCTGCAACCTAGGCATGTGCCCTGACTGGGAATCGAACCTGAGATGCCTGGTTTGCAGCCCGAGCTCAATCCACTGAGCTACGCCAGCCAGGGCAATCCTTTTCACTTTTAATGCTTGTGGGCTTACATTATACTTGGTCTGATAATACAATTGTTGCCCTTATTTTGATTGTTTTTATTTGTGTAGTATACCAATGTCTACCCCTTAAAAATATGCTCTTACAGATCGCTTTATTTTCTGTCTGTTGAGTGTAACATTATTGGGTCTTGTTTTATGAGCAAATTAAACATCCTTTTTTTTAAATAGATGAACTAAATCAATTCACATTTACTGTTGTGTCAAATATGTTTGGTCTCATTTCTGTCACTTTTGCAATTATACATTTCATGTTATAATTTTATGCTTCTTTCTCTAGGATACAATCTTATTTTGTTTAACAAAAAATACATTTTGGAAGGCTTGTATTTTTGTTCTAGTTATTACCTTTTTATTTATACCCTTTTAATGACCTTGGTTCCCAGTCTTCTCACTTAAACTTTTACTACCTGGCTTGTCTGTCTTTAATGATGTCTTGTTACCATCCATATGAGTATCAATGAGAATACCATAAACCAATATAATGTTATATGTCAGTAAAAAACAGCATCTTTATGCTCCTTCAAATTTCCTCCTTACATTTTCCTGTTCCTCCCTTTTAAAAAGTGTGCTTTGTCACTGCATATAAAATTGGTACATTAGCAGTCCATCATTCCCACTTTTGTTTTAGCATCAAATTTAAATAGCATTTATTAAAATACACAGTAGCAGTCATTTTGCTGCTTTTTTCCCAGATATTTCTTTTAGTGAACTCATATTAGTTTCCAAAAGGCGGCCTTGTTAGTAGAAAATACCCCATACTCATGTATGTTTAAAACTTTTTCTATACCTTCATGTTTATAGAATTATTAACTAGATTCAAAATCCTCTATTCATCCTGTCTTTTATTGATTCTTTGAATATTCTCCATTATGGCCTTGCTTTAAAAGTTGCCTTTACAAAACTGAATGTCAGTCTAATTCTTTTTGCCTCATAATTTACTTGATCTTTTTCAATGAAGAAGGTGAATATGTGGTTTTAAATCTCTACCTTCAAAGTTTAATAATTTCACTAGGATACTTCTAAGAGTTAATCATTCTTAGTTAATTTTCTTACATTTGCCCTTGCAATCTGTGGGTTCAGATCTTCACTTGTTTTAAAAAAGATATCAGGGGTTATTCTTTAGTTATATACCATTATTTTTTCTGTAAAGCATATTTCTCCTTTTTCTTTTTCTCTATCTCAGATGCTATATGTTTCAAAGACAGCCACTTCACATAGTGAGTGCTTTGTTTCTTCTATGAAAATCATGCTGTGACAAGTCAGAACTCTTTATTTTAAGAAGTATTTTTATAATTATATTTGTCCTATTCCTAAGGGCAGTAGATTTAGAATAACTTTAGGTCTATTGCTGGCTCCACTCCTCTCTTTCCAGCATTTCTACCCTTGGCCCACTTCCCCCTCCTTCCCCGTCCCCGTCTCTGTCTCCACCAGCCTGCTCGCTCTTTCCAACACAAAGCCTTGCGGAGGTGCAGAAGCGAGATATCATGTTCACTGAGATTTGGTGACAGCTTTACTTATTTTCTGAACTTTTATTTTGGTTAGTTTTAAAGTTTGGACATTTTCTATTTTCAACTTACACTGAAGGCATAGTTTTGCTGCATTTTTATCTTGTTCTATTTTGCTTTAGGGAGACATATTGGGAGGTGCAGACCTAGGAAGCTGCCATTGTCTTATCTATCTGGAATTCTATGAAATATATTTGGGGATACAAAAGTAAATCTATATACAGACTTATTTACTCTCTTTTGTGTAAAATAAAATCACATGTGATTCTAAATATTATATTTTCTGAAATACATTTGTATTGAAAGTCTACAGTGTTTAAGAAATATTTATCACCTATATAAATTTATGTATATGTTAACATTTTTGCATGCTGCTAAATTAAAGAGAGTTATCAGAAAAAGCATAGAATTAGGAACAGTGTACTAAACATTATAGACAGAATACTAACAAAAACAATTCCTAAGGAAAAGTACTAGTGAAGTTAAACACATAACACAGTATCAAATAATGGAGTACTGTAATACATGTATGTTCTAACTTAAAAATTGTAAAGATGGCTTAAGAGAGAAGGATGTAAGGGAGAATTGGAACTCTTTGGATGTGAGAGGATTAGAGAGGACCACCCAACGGCACTTTCCAGCTAAAGCCTGTGGCAGAAAGGAAGACTGTGGAGAGGTTCGCATCATGTGTGACTACTTCTGCGGCTGGCCCCTTTCAGCTGACACTGTACATTGCATTCAACTGCTGGTACTTTTTGGCACAAAATATCAAGCTGCTGGGAAAATTCTGATATAAATCAACATGCAGTCCATCTTATAGGGCTATCAGTATTTATTTACCAATCACATATTATGACTTTATTTACATTTCATCAGTAGACTATATTTAGTAGTATCACTCCTTCCCTCCCCTCTCTCCTCACCCTGTCCCCCCATATCCCTACCCTTTCTCTCCCTTTCTGGCTCTCTCTCCCTCCCTCCCTCACACACACACACACACACACACACACACACAAACACACACATTTAGATCTTAAATAGAATTTCAAAAATTTATCCTATGTCAGCTATTTCCAGTTCCAGCCTGTAAAAGTGCCTGATCTAATAAATTTTTAAGGCTTTTGTGTGAACTTCATTGAAATGGGATGTGTTCATGTTCCATTAATAATGTACTTTCTATCTTCTTAAATTGTGTGGTTGTCATCCTCTCTCCATTTTCTTTGGTTCTTACAGTAGTATGTTTTTTTTGTTTGAAGATGGTCTGACATTTTAATTGATATAAACTTCCCATTGATTATATAAAACCCTTAAATATTCAGTGTGCAGCTACTCTTATAATTAATAAAAATGAAAAGAGTTTATCATTCCTTTAAGATGGCTAGGTTATACATTCTGCTAAAAAGAAACAATTTAAAACTATCAAAACAGAACCTGCAGTATAATATTTTGCTTACCAATGGAGATATTGAGTGGGACAACCTAGATTTGAATTTTGTCTTGGTCTTAACCAGCTGTGTGACTTTCAATGGGTAGCTTAATCTTTCTGGTCTTCAGTTTTTACATGTACACCACAGAGTTTTGGGGTAAATTAAGTAAATAGAGATATGACAAGACTTTTCATATGCTATATTTATGTGATTACAGATATAACACATTTAATATCTTAATTATTTTTCTTCTTGTCTAACCTTATAGGATGAATATACTAGGGTGATTAGACAGTTAACTAGAAAATAACCCTAATGAAATAAAAGGAATGAGCCTGGACCCAGCATGGGTCATTGCTAGAGAAAATAATCATTTTTGGTTATTGCTATGTAAAATTTGAGTCTGAGAGGAAATGGGAACTATTCACAAGTGTGCCCACAATCTTGTAGACAGTCAGTTATAGTTGTCTTGGATGGACATGAATGTATTCTAGTAAAAAAAATAAAAGCTGAGTGTGAATAAAACTGTGAATGTGAATTGACTTTATAGAGGAATTTTATAAACATTCCCTATGTGCTTCTGAATACACTATATAACCTGGAATTCTTTTGTTAATAATGTTAGCTAGCCACTAACTGAAAATCACATTTAGGAAATTGAGGGCAGTTCTGAAAGGTAAAGGATTTCTTGAGTCAGCAACACTGTCTGTCACTTCATAGGATTGTTTTTCTCTTGAGACTAAGAAAGAGCTTATTGACTTTGTTTGGTCAGCCTTCTAGTATGAGATTTCTTCTTATCAGCACCCTTTCATATGATTCTTAAACACAGGGATAAGGATTACAGAGTACTGCCTACTTTATTTTTTAAAAAGATATTTCAATAAGATGCTGACTATAGTTGGAGGAGAAAGATTGAAATTTCATATAGCTTTATCACCAGCAGTAATGGACATACTTTGAAAACCTTAAACATCATGCCTTAAATTGCTTTCACATCATTACTCATCTGTCCTGAAAGGTCCTGATTTTTGTGTACTGATTTTTCAAGTAACCTATTTTTCTTTATGTTAATATTTCTACAAAAAATTCTGTATACTTAAGTGACAAGACTCCTACTCCATAATGTTAATAAACTTGGAAGCCTGATTTTATTTATATTTGTAAACTTCTTTTCAGAATGCCTGGATTACATAGTTATTTTTTGTGTGTGTTCACAAGACCTCAGTATATATATTTAGTGATATACACTATACTAATGTTAAGAAAATTTCTAAACTTACAAGGAGTTTATTAACACATGGTATTTTAGATTGATTAAAAATATATATCTTTGTATACAGTTCAATTAAATTGTGTTATTTCCCAGTATCATCTACAAATATTGTACCAGTTTTGCTGTATTACATCTTTCTAAAAAGAACAAGTTAAAAGTTAAATATGTTTAATTATATACATATCATACATTCCATATCTTGTAAGTAGGTCAAGATACATTTGAAGTATGGAGTACAAATATAAATGTTATTCATACTTATTTTTCATTCATTTAACATATACATATATATATTTCCTAAATGCCTCCTATGTACCAGGCATGGTTTTAGGCCCAGCTGATACAGCAAAAGAAAATAGGTGAACAAGTTTGCAAAAAACACACAGCTTTCACTTTAAGGGTATTTTAGTGAGCTATTAAGTTACACATACATACATTCATGCACACTCATATACATACACTACAATTAATAAAACTGGAAGAGAAGAAATATAGAGTAAAAGACAGGTAACTAAAACAACTAAACAGGCATTCCCTGAAAAACAATTGAAAATGAGTATTAGAACTCTTAAATATAAGTGTTCACACATGAACTAACATTAATCTGTATATAAGTACCATCTTTCTATAGTGCTTTTTTGATTAGTAATTCTACACAGTACATTAAAGTTGAGTTTTGATGTAAAAATATAGAGTATGTACTTAAATAAATAAATACAATAACAGAACCCATACTGAATTTCACTGTCCTAGATTTCATACATTTAAAAGAATAATCATTTTAAGAGAATTCAAGAAGTATATACATGCACACACAAGTAAGTGTGTGTGCACTCACATGTGTTAGGTTATATGGAAAAAAGAGCATCTTATTATATATTCATCATATTTCTCAAAAAAAACTTGGGTATAAATTGTGTATCCAGATAGACACTTATTTCTGTGTAGTCCTTTTTTTCTTATCAATATAGTAACATTTTTTCTGTCACCATGACCTTGGCATATCTATCAGATGCTATCGCCCTTTACAAACTCTACCAATATATTTACTCATCTATCAAGCACTATTGAGCTAATCCACGCTCAATTTTCATTAATTACTAATATGTGACTACTTGGGAGAGCCTGAATAACAGAGTAGATCAATTCTATTTTAACAAGAGTTCTGAAAACACAGTGATTTACCCCAAATGAAAAGTATGTCTAATGCTGAAATTTCAGATATGTGACATGTCAATAACTAAGTATTTTGTATAGAGGAGGTAAAAAATTAAAATGTTTTTACCTTCTGGCAAGGTTCACCATGATAGTCATGTATCATGTTTAACAGTAGACATGTTGGTGTGCTTTATTTAAAGGATATCACAACACACATACACAAAGTGATAGCAATAAAAGTGTAAGAAACCACTTAGGCTTTTCTCACCTGAGATTTACTTGTTTGCCTTTTGATGAATAGACAGACTGCCTCAGAACAGACGTTAGCTATTGAATCCAATCAGCTTTGTTTTTTATAATTGAACATCTGAGTACTTCTGCATTCTTTTAAATAATTTCAAATAAACAACTATTGTAGTAATTTTTGGAAATTTCAAGAGCAGCTGGCTCAAGTAGAGTGTTATAGGGATCTGGTCCACATGGCAGTGGCGAGTGTAGCCCAGGCCATGATTCGGAAAACCAATGGGTAGGGAGGTAGCACACAGGATCGGTTTTCCTGTGGGGAATCAGGCCTGTATTGTACCTAGGCCGCTTTGAGCCTCGCTTTTTGCTAAAACTCCCTCACCCCGAATTGAGACAGCAAATGTTCACGGCAGTTCATGTGAATTTGTTCATCACATCCACAACACACGGACCCCGCTGGTCAGAGTCCGAATCAGAGGGTCTACAGAATATTTCTGCTAAAAATATGCCACAGACATAGGGAGAACATGTGTAAGAGAATTGCTCTGGATAATACTTTATAAAAAAACACAAAATGACAGTCATTTCTCTGGTACAGATATTATACTAATTGAGATAAAAAGAGCAGAGTAAAAATATTCTATTTTAAACAAAAATTTGGATGGCACATATATTTAGAACATAGAACTACAAGTTATTCTTTGCTGAGAAAGGAAATATACATCCTACTATCTACTATTCACTTAATTTTGAAATATCAGTACACTAACTCTCCCCATGTTCTTCCTGCATACCATAGGATATTTATTTTATATCCTTGTTTTATAGATGTAGATAAATCCCTTCTTTCCTAAGCAATATATAAATAGTGTTTTGAAACTAGTGTTTATCATTTTCTTACAAATGTTTATGCTTTGTGTTTATCCATAAAAAGATGTATTATCTTGTATATTTAAAAAATATGTACTAAACAAACTTAATACTTTTCCAACCATCTCTTTTCATTTGAGATATAGACATGCTGATGTATGTACATGTGACTATTATGCTATTGCATGAATTACCAAAGCTTATTTAGCCACATTTAATTAAACAATTCCAATTCTAGATAGGCTACATATAAAAGCATTTTAGTGCTTCATACACATTATCTTATCACATTATCTCTCAAGGTTAGGTAAGTGAGAAAAGAGTTGAAATGATTACCACCTCATTCAACTGTCTTCTCTGGTTTACAGTTTAATAGGAAATACTTTGTACCATCCATATGGCTATTTTATTTAAGGATAGTTAAAATATGAATCCTGTAACTATAAATGGTAGAAAGGTAAATCAAGGATTTCCTATCTCTCCTGGTCTTGGATTGCAATGCAGTTTGTAATGTACCTGTCAGAAGTTCACACTGCATTGGATCATGATACTATAATTCAGATCAGATCCAGTCAGCAAATGTGTTATCCTAGGATGTTTTAGGTATTATAAGGATCTGAAGCGTAAGACTCCTTCTTTGGCATAAACAATATTCAGTGTAACATCTTTATGACCATTGCACACAACATTTCACTAAGAGAGGGTTAAAACAGTCCGGTGTCTGAGGCAGCCACAAAAGCTGTTCTCTACAGAGGACCTTATAAAGATCCTTGTCTTAAACAAGTAGTCATTATTTTAAAAAGTAATTAAATTGTAGTGTATTTTTAAATAAGGCACTTGACCATATTCTTCATTCCCGAGATATGTAAACACTGTTATCCAAGAAGGAATTTCTATCATGTTATCTGATATGCTAAATAGTAAAGCATTTTTAAAGGTAATAAACTAATATATAATTCGATGTTGCTGGAATACCATCATGTGTATTCTTTTCTTAAGAAAAAAATTCAGCCCTGGCTGGTGTGGCTCAGTGGAATGAGTGCTGATCTGTGAAGCAGAGTCGCTAGTTTGATTACTAGTCAGGGCACAAGCCTGGGGTGCAGGCCAGGTTTCCAGTAGGGGGCGGACGAGAGGCAACCACACACTGACATTTCTCTTCCTCCCTTTTCCCTCCCCTCCCCTCTAAAAATAAATAAAATCTTAAAAAAAAAGAAAAAAAATCAAGTTTGATCTTAATGAAACATCAGAGGTCTTTTTAAAACATGTACAAGATCAGAGGAAGATAGAAAAATGCATTGGGCTTTGCTGAGCTTCTCAGATTTGTTGGTCCTGCCTCTCCCAAATAAACCTCCCCTGCTGAAACTCAGCCTGGGCTTTATGAATTGCTTAAAATTTATGCTTACTAGGGAAGAATTTGTTCAATACATATTAAGTATGCATTTTAATGTATGTACAATATGTCATTTTAAATACACATATACACACAATACACAACAATTCTGGAAAGATATATATAGAAAATTAACACTAACCATTGCTGCAGTGTGACTATAGATGCCATTTATTCTATTATGTTATGTGATAATTTTTAAAAATAATTAATATATATTTATTTATCCATAAATGTTAACTGAACAACTACTCCATAAGTTACGGCTCTGGGTTCTGAACAGTGAACAAACAATATCTCTAAGATGGATCTTATGAATTTAAAATAATTTCTATTTGAAAATAAAATAGTTAAAATCTGATAAAATGGCAATTTTATAAAATTTTGTACTTAAAAGCCATGATTATTTCCTAATCATATGAGTGAGAATAATTTTCACTTTCTTTATTTTTCTGTATTTTTTAATTTTTATAAATAAAGTATGACTTTATTACAAAAACAATCTTAAAACCTTACTGCAATTCTTTCAAATGACCAAAGTTATTTCTTAAATTATGATTTACATTTTTGGTTCGTTCTAATTTTTTTCTTATAATATTGAAGAAACTCTCATTCTGAAAGTGAATCTTTATTTTATTACCTCACATCAACCCTTTTATTTTTTTTGTTTTTAATCATCAGTGTTTATGTGAATTAATTTTTTAAAAGCTAAAATGCTGCTTCCAACTCTTCCCATACAGACTTCAGTACAGTTATTTTATTTCTAAATCTTTTGAATTTTGATCTTTTTAATCAACTTCATTTTTATTTTACATTCTTTGCTTCTCATCCCTCTGTTCTCTTTTTTAAATTTCTGTTTGAATTTCATGAATTAATTTATTTCTGTCCTATCCTGCACTCAAATCCATTTCCAAGTTGGCTTCCTATTATTGTAGCAAATTTCTTTTTCCAATATATGGCCTGGCTCCCAATTTTCAGAGACACATGCCTTTCCATTGGTTGTGTAGATGTAGACTCATATTCTTTGTTTAATGTTTTTGTTGATTTTTTGTATGATCATTGTTCCTTTTTTCACATGCATAGTATATGTTAACTAGATTAATACTTCAAAAAATATTAGGAATGTTCAATGACTTCCCCTATGCTGATTCATTCTAAATCTCACGTGTAAACTAGAAATGCTTGTTCATGGGAGCTAGCCTAATTCTTTGTGTCTGTAAGAAAATGTATGAATTTGTATTGGACTCAGTTGGAACCCACATTTCTCTATTCTCTGGAAAACAAAAACCTGTAACTCTTAGTTTACATGCTAAACTGCCTTTTCCTATTTCTTTTTCCCTTTTCCAACAATTTACTCAAGGAAACTATAACTCTCAGGAGGCAATTAGTCACCCTTATTGTGGATAATTTAGCAAAAATACTGACTGACACATTGATATTCACTGTACTTTCCAGTTCAGCTTCTATTCTTTTCTATATTTTCATAAATATTTTTTTAAGATTTTATTTATTTATTTATTTTTAGAGAGGGAAGGGAGGGATGGAGAGAGAGAGAGAGAAACATCAATGTGTGGTTGCTGGGGGCCACGGCCTGCAACCTAGGCGTCTGACTGGGATCGAACCTGCGATGCCTGGTTCGCAGCCCGCGCTCAATCCACTGAGCTATACCAGCCAGGCTTATATTTTCATAAATATTTTTATTGCTTGATAAAACAGGATAATTTAAGACCTTATACCCAAATGATATTTTAAAATGGTACCAGGGAGGTACCATTTTAAAAAATCACTACAGAATGCAACTTAAAACTCAATAAAGAGTACAAAAGAAATAATGCTCAGAATCATAGTTGTTTTAAGCCATTATAAAGTTGATATTGGACAACTCTACCAAACTATCTGATTCAATTGATGTTTATATAACATCACACCCAATAGCAGCAAAACCATATTTTTCTCAAATGTACATGAGACATTTAAGGATGTAAACCATAAGTTGGACCACAAGACAAGTCACAAAAATATTGTTAAGCAACAACCTGTTCAAAATATGTTTACAAACTGAAATAACATTAAATTATAATTTAATAACTATGATATATCTAGGAAATTTCCATTTGATTAAAGATTATACAATTCATATCTAATAGATCATAAGTCAAATAAAGTTATAACAAAAATAAGCAGATATTTTAATAATGATGAAACACAACTTATTAAAATTTGTCTTATGTGCTTTGATTTGTAGAATTAAATACAATAAAAAGGAAAAAGTTGTCAACTCAATGATATAAAATTCCATATTAAGAAGCTACATGGAGTAGAGAGTAAGACAAAGTTGTTTTGACATAAGAAGTCATTCTATTTAATTAAGTACTTCATTAACACAAAAGGAGGAACATTGTATGACAACTGCAATAAGATACAGAAAAGACATTTGAGAAAATGCAATACTTATTCATAATAAAACTTCTAAGTAGAAATGACAATGCATTTTCTCAACCTGATAAACTAAATCCCCCCCCCGCAAATGAAACAAAATATTCTACAGCTAATATTTTACTTAATGATAAAATGTAGACCACCTTCCCTCCTGATCAGGAAGACAACCAGGTGTTTAGTCTTTCCATGGCCATTCAGCACTGTACCAAAGGCTATAATGAATTAAATTAGGCATGAATAAGAAATAAAAGGTACATGGATTGAAAGAAAAGAGAGAAAAATATCTGTATTTTTAGATGACAATCACACACTTAGAAATTATAAGAAGCTTAAAAAAGAAAATCCACAAACAAAATAACTAGCTCTAATAAGTAAATGTTGCAATATCACACAGTTAAAATATAAAATTCATTTGAACTTTTAAATATAAAATATGAATAATTAGAAAAAATTAACACTGTCATTTTATAGCACCTAAAACAAATTGTATATACATTTATGTTTATATGGTTACATTTGACAGAAATCACTCAACAGTTCTATACTGAAAACTAAAAAAAACTGTAATGAAAGAAATAAATGAGTATCAAAATAAATAAAATAAAATGAAGTATTCTTAAATTTAAAACTCAGTGTTTAAGACATATTCTTTCCAAATTAATGTAGAACAAGGGTCAATACCTTTTTCTGTGAAAAGTAAGAGATGCGTATTTTAGTTTTTTAATTGTTTTATTGTTGTTCAAGTACAGTTGTCTGCATTTCCCCCACCCCACAAGCTACATGCTCTGTCACAACTACTCAGCATGGCACATTGTAGAACAAAAATAAATGGCATATAAATGAGCACACATTTGTTCTGATAAAACCTTACTTACAAAAATTGGGGCTAAATTTGACTTTGGATTGTTGTTTGCCAACACTTGATAGATCCAAGACTCTTTCAGCAAGTCTTGTAAAAGACTTTGACAATATTTTTGGTGCTAAAAAATATTTGGAAATCCAAATGACCTAAAAGAATGAAGTGATCTTAAAAATATGATATTGGAGACCTAATAGGATCTGGCTTCCATACTTATTTTGCACCTATCATGACAAAAATAAGATGGTTTTAGAGAAAGAATAGATAAATAGATTAACAACAGAGAGTCAGGATATATACCAAAAGATAAACAATTATTTTTTGACAAGATTTCTCACAAATTCATTAATAAAAGAACCACATATCAATAAATGGTACTAGAACAAATGTATATTCTTCTAGATTAAAAACTAGAAAAGAGAAAAGCTTTGACTCTTACCTCATACTATACGCAAAAATTAATTTGAAAAGATTCAGAGTGCTAAATATAGAAGCATACTCATTAAGTTTCTATAAGAAAATAGGTGTGTGTGCAAGTTTGGAATAGGCAAAGAATCCATGAAAATGCCACAGAAAAAAGTTTAAAAAGAAAGTGATTGATAAATTGTACTTTATCAAAATTAAAAATTTCTGCAAATCAAAATCTACTATAATTAAATAAAAGGCATATCATAAGGAAATATTTGAAATACATATACTAAAAGAGAACTTGATACAATAATAGATAAAGAACTCTTCCAACTCAATAATAAAAATAAAATATCTAATATAATGTGGTCATTTATTTGTAAAGAGAAGCTTCACAGATAATTATATATACATATAAATTATAAATAAGCACAAAATTTGTTCAACATTATTAGTCAGTAGGGAAATGCAAATTGAAATCACAGGAGTTGACATTATACAGCCACAATAATGGCTGAGATGAAAATAATTGAAAACACCAAATATTAGAGAGAATGCAGAGAAATTGGAAACATCATATGTAGTTTTGGTGAATGTAAAATTTGCAAACACTACAAACATATTAGGAATTATCTTAAAATGTGATGCATTAGTATTCCCTTATCCATGGTTTGGCTTTCCATGGTTTCAGTTATGGGTAGTTTAAAAATATTGAATGAAAAAATTCCATAAATATACAAGTCATAGGTTTTAAATTGCGCACTGCTATGAGGAGCATGATAACATGCCTCTCCCTGCAACTCCATTCCGACTCCTTTCACTAGGCAAGTGATGCATCCCTCTGTCCTGTATTTCCATGCTGTATTCACTAACCCATCCCTTAGTCACTTAGTAGCTTTCTTGGTTGTCAGATCCACTGTTGTGGTATCACAGTACTTTTGTTCGAGTAACCTTTATTTTACTTGACAATGACCACAAAGCCAAAGCATAAAAGTAGTGATGCTGGCAATTAGGGTATGCTAAAAAGAAGCTGTGAAGTGTTTTCATTAAGTGACAAGCTGACTGTGGTTCAATAACATCTTTTGAGAGAGAGACAGAGAAATGGAAAGAGAGAGATCGCATTGACATAACTTTTATTACAGTATTCTTATAATTGTTCTGTTTTATTATTAATTGTTAATATTTTACTGTGCCTAATTTATAAATTAAACTTTATCATAAGTGCAAATTTAATATAATATATGAGAAAACAGTATGCATAGAGTTCAGTACTACCCTCGGTTTCAGGCATCCACTGGGGGGATGTGAAATATATTTTCCACAGATAAGGGGGAAAACTGTACATACATTGAACCTATGACTCATCACTTCTACTCCAGTGCACTGGAAATTATTTCTCTCTCTCTCTCTCTAGATATAAATATAGATATATGTCTATAGAGATATCTATATCTATATGTACATATGCAAAAACCCTTGTGTAGTAGTATTTATAGATCTATTTATAATAGCCAAAACTGGAAACAGTTCAGATGTGTATCAACAGGCCAATGGATAAAATGTATGATGTTCATATAATTTAAAAATTAATTAAAATTGCCCTGGCTGGTGTAGCTCAGTGGATTGAGCGCGGGCTGCCAACCAAGCATTGCAGGTTCGATTCCCAGTCAGGGCACATGCCTAGGTTGCAGGCCAGCAACCACACGTTGATGTTTCTCTCTCTCTCTCTTTCTCCCTCCCTTCCCTCTCCAAAAATATAAATAAATAAAATCTTTAAAAAATTAATTAAAATTGCTAACTAGTGATACATGCAAATAGATGGATAAATATAAAAATATTGAGCCAAAAAATAATCCAATCCCCCCAAAATACATAGTCTATGATTCCTTTCTGTGAAGTCGTAGAAAGGACAAAAATCAAATAAAAACTAACTCATAGTGATAGAAATCACGTTAGATTGCTCCTCTGGGTAGGAAACAATTAACTGGGAAATGGCAGGAGAAACCTTTGAGTAATGGCAATGTTCCATGTTATGTGCAAGTTGTGTGTGTTCACTGACTGAATCCATTATCAAAATGTATCCAACTCGATGCCTAGAATCTGTGCAACTCACTATACACCTAGTACATTTCACAAAATAAGATTGTAATAGTGAAGAAAACAAAAGTGGGAACCAGGCTGATTTTTTTATAGGAAGATATTAAGAAGATTGAGTAACAACAACATACAATAAATAATTTAAAGCACATCCTTGGCAATATTATCTTACATTTTCCAAAATTAAATATGCCAGCTGATCTCAGAGTTCAGTGTGCCTCCTTTAGTTACAGGAAACTATGGTGCATATGTGACAGTTTCTAATTCATCTGTAAGTATTTATTCCTCTGAACTTTCAAAATAGCTGATGTTAGGTGATTTCAGATTCCTGCTCCCCCCCCAAAAAGGAACATAAATATAGTTCTTAACCCATTTATTAAATAATGTATGTTTTTCTCTTCTTAGTAAAATTACTTAAGTCAAATTACATAGTTAAAATTACATAATGCTTGAAGAGAGAAAATAAGGAAATAAATTGAAATGAAAAGAAATTAGATGTTATATAGATAGCTTCATAGATTCTAGCTTTGTATATACAATCAGATGATTATCAGTAGCGCATCAAGAAGAGAGTTACTATCTCTTCTATAGTAACTTCTATAGAAGACAAGTTACTATAGAGTATGTAGTAATTCTATGCGTACTTGTATAGAGTTAGTAGTGCCATCCTCTATTCACAGAAAGTAAACATTTTACTAACTCTGTTACACCATTACTACAATAAAAATGTATTTATTTCCATGTCTCCCCTCTCTCTTATTCCTTTCTCCACTCCCAAGAGAGATTCTCAAATTGCACTGCTGTGGTACTCATCAGAGCTGAGCACAGATCCTACCTCAACATATGAATTTTGAATTTAATTAAAATATAAGATAAAGAAAAATATTCATTCCTGAATTCCAGGTACAATAGAATAAGTTTCTTTTAGAATATTACAAAAAAATGACATAGAAAAAGCCGTTAAAGAAGAATTTGGAAATCATAGTGGTTTAAAGAAACCCTGAAGAATTTTATGGTAGCCAAGAAAAAAAATCTTGAACAGAGCTCAGTATAATTTTATTAGTTAAAACAACAATGTTAACCTCAAGTGTGAAAACCTGTTTATATGAACACAATTCCATTATGTATTTTGGAGAAGAATTTGGGATAAATATTGCCTTGATATTTATACATACAGATGTCTAACTCTGCAGTTGAAGACATAATCATTTCTGAGATTCATTAAGTAAACTCTGAGGACACAACTGCTATCAAGTGAATTACTACCTTTTGGAACATTAAGGGATGCGCCGTCTCCTTTCAGAGCGCAGCAATCAATGATACAGTGATTTGTAAATGAATTTAAGTGGCGATGGGGAATCACTGAAAATTTATGTATAAGTTTTGACTACAGATAAAAATTTCATGAGGAAAATAGGTAATACATTGTCTCTTAAATTCTGCCAAGTATTAATTTTGTTATTCTTAACTAGAAATATTAGTATTCACGGCACAGACTGAACATTTCTAAAAGTTGACATTCATTAGGCTGACAACATTTCTTCATCAACAGTTTTGAACTTTTTGGTTAGCCATGAAATTAAATTTCATGAATCTAAGGCAGTGTAAAAATAACTTTCTTTTTATATAATTAGTAAATTTTATAATTTCCTTTAAAAGTTTTATTAATAATCATAACTTTATACAAGTTTTTAACAAGTAGCATTTCATAACATAAGAACCCTGAGTTTCAAAATGTTTATTTTGTTTGTTTAACAGATATATACATATTGTTTATAATATATACTAGGTCCTAAGATAAGTATTTGTTCCACATGGGTTTGTTATATGCTGAGAGGTACCCTAGGAAATTAACTCTTACTTGTTCCTACAAGCCTATGGTAAACTTGGTTTACCATACATCATTTTGTTTAAAGCCATATAACCTTTTGATGACATAAAGACTTATCATATAATGGTGCTTACTCTCTGAGAAAGTCAACATAGGATACAAGAATTTACATCTACATTTTTTGCTCAGGAGAAAAGTGCATAAGCACAGAGATAAATATAATTTGTTAGACTTGGTATAGGTTAGTACCATTGTAACAACAGTACAAAAAATTAATTTTGGCAAGAAAGGCAATGGTCGTTGGTAGCACATATCAGAATATATGGTCAATAACATTGTAATAACAGTGCCAGGTGGGAATTGAAATATCAGGGAAACATTTGGTAAAGTGTATGATTGTCTAACTACTATGCTATACACCTGAACCTAAAAGCAATAATATTAAATATAAACTGTAAATACAAAAATAAATAAAAAAAATAAATTTATTTGATCTTAAATCCATGGATAATGATTGAAATAGGAAACAATAAAGTTTCTGTCCTCAAGGAGATTTTAATCTATATAAGGATATCAGCTACACATAAATTTTGGAGATGAAAACAAATAAAAATGAAATCAAGTATTAGAATGTCTGGTACAGAACAGATGGAAATGCTAGTATTTTATATTTTAAATGTCACTTATGGCACATATCAGGAAGCCAGATGCAGCTGGTATTTTATAAGAATCAAGTTGATATATGTGCTTTTTACGACCACATATAGTCTGGTTCCTGAATTATTCACTGCCTTCTCAAACCACTGAAGAATGTTAATAATGCCTTATCTCTTTGAAGAGTGTTAATGTTATTTTTAATTTCTTGCATTGTCATTTAAATGACTATTAATATGTACCAGAAAAATGCACATAGTAGATGTTTAATACATTTTCAAACAAGTTGATATAATAAAGACTAGTAACAGTAATATCAAAAGATCTAAGTTCTTTTCTTATCTTTCCCAGGTACCTGAAGTCACCTTTCCAAACCTGTTTGTTTGTATCGCACAACTTAGAGGACATACACTAACTCACAACGTTATTATAAAGTCCAGATGCCATAAGCATGAGAACTTTTTTGAATAAGAGCTACAAAATACAGATAAAATATTAAGGAGGTTAGAATTTTTTGTAGATAAATAATTTCAATGATTCCCTGTGTCCCATCCTGTACCACGTAACTTCTCTGCTGTTAGAAAAGCAACCACAGATTCCCAGTGGCTTACAAAAATAATATTTTTAGCTCATGTTACATGAGGTACAATAGATGGTTGTAGCTCAGATAGTTGGAACAATAATTCTGAGCCCTGTTGGTTTTGACTGGTGTATACAAAATTTGAATTGTAATCTACAAATAAAAATATTCTCTGGGAGTACATTAATCCATTCAGATACCTTACCAATGAATTTTAGAAACTTGCCTCCTTTAATTTAATGTTTTCTTTGCCCCAAGAAGATATTTTGAGTAGCCAAGAATTATTTCATGTCTCAAATTTATCTATTATAAAAGAAATAGTAGCGATTCTTCATACTGAATGTTCTAGAATATCTATCTATGTTGTTTCTTCCAGTGAGTCCCTGGTGGTAAAATTCTACTTCTTTTTAAATTAAAGTCTTTCTTGTAGTCATTAATGCCATGAAATTAATAACAAACAACTTGTAATACTAACAATCTGTTTCTAAACTTCCCCCAAAGCAAGTTCACGAGATATATTTTCCATACCTACTTCAACCCAGCAGTTTTATTTTGCCAAGGAAAAATATTGGCTACCATTTTTCCAGTTACTTATAACAATGCAATTTATAAGCTGCTAGTTAAGCTAACAAAGAAAAACATTATAAGAGAAAAAAACAAATTGTAAATATCAGAAGAGTTTCCATCACTTCTCATCCCATGGACATTAAAAGGTTAATTAAAGAATATTATATAAATAACTCTCTGCCCACAAATTTGATAACTTTTATGAAACAGACATTTCATGAAAGGCATAATCAAAGGAAATTCACACAAAGAGTTACAGATAATCTGAACAGGCCTTTATCTATTAAAAATAATTAAAGCAATAATTAACCTTCTAAAACAGAAAATATCAGTCCCAGATAGTATCACTGGTGAAGTCTACCAAATATTGAAGGAAAAATAATACCAATTCTTTCTGATTAGTTCCAAAAATAGTAACATTGAAAATGCTCCCTGACTCACTTTAAGAGGCCAACATTACCTGAGTACCAAAACTTGAAATAACATGACAAAAGCAAAAAGAGAAAGAAAACTACAAATCAGTATCTTTCATAACAACAGATACAAAAACCTCCAATGAAATATTAGTAAATAAAATCCAACCATGAATAAAAATAATTACATGCTATGAACAAGTGGGATTTACTTCAGGTATGCAAGGCTGTTACAACAGTGAAAAACCAATTAATATAATTAATAATATAACAAGCTAAATAAGAAAAATCATATGATCATATCAACGGATGTAGAAAAGGTATTTGAAAAATATCCAGTAGTAGTAATAAAGGAAATTTCCTCAACTTGATAAAAAAAATCTACAAAACACCCTGTAGCTAATGTCATACTAAATGGTGAGAAACTAGTTACAGGCACATCACAGAGAAATTGCAGGTTTGGTTCCAGATCACTGCCATAAAGTGAGTGATAATCCTTTTGTTCATGGAGGATCTTGCCTTTAATTTGTAAAAACTGCATCTGTGAAGCGCAATAAAGCTAAGCACAATAAAATGAGGTATGCCTGTATTTTCCCCTTATGATTATGGCAAGGATGTCCTCATTTACTGCTTCTGTTAAACACTGTGCTAGAAGCCTTTGCTAATGCAGGCAGAAGAAGAAGTACTAAAAGTTACACAGAATGAGAGGGGAGAAATAATACGTGTGGCAAATAAAACACATGAGAAGCTGCTCAACCTGACATCAGGGAATTGTAAATTAAACAAATGAGATACCACCTCATATCTAGAAAGACTAAACCCCAAAACACTGACAATAAATGTTGATGGGAATATAGAACAGCAGAATTAAATTAGGCAGAAATGCAAAATGGGACAGCCACTTCCACTTGGAAGACAGTTTGGCAGTTTATTACAAGGCTAAACATAGTCTTATCATGTGATCCATCAATTACACTTCTAAGTATTTACCCAAATGAATTGAAAACTTATGTTCACAATAAAACCTGCACATCCATTTTATACAGCTTATTTATCATTGTAAAATGTTGGAAGCAAACAAAATATCCTTCAATAGGTAAATGGATAAACAAATTTTGGGACACCCAGACAATGGATATTATTCATCAATAAAAAAACATAAACCACCAAGCTACAAGAAAAATAAGTGGGAGAACCCTAAATGCTTATTGCTAAGTGAAATAAGCTAGTTGGAAAAGACTACACACTGTGTCACTCCAACTACGTGGCATTCTGAAAAAGACAATCTAGTGGTGGTTGTGGGAATTAGGGGTGGGCAGAGGGTAAGAGATGAACAGGTAGAGCACAGGGCATTTTAGGGGAGTGAAACTATTCTGTATGATATTGTAGTGGTCCATACATGACATACTCATTTGTCAAAACTTATAATATTGTATAACACAAGGAGTAAACCTCAATGTGAACCACATATGTACATTAGAAAATAACATATTAATAATGATTCACCAATTTTAAGAAATGCATCAAACTAATAAAAGATGTTAATGGGGAACTAAATAGGGGAACTGTGTGGGGAAGAGTGTATATAGGAATTTCTGCTTCCTTATTCTTTACTCAAAACTATTCTAAAAAGAGTATATTATTAGAAATATTTTTTAGTTCTAGTTCTGCATGTTAAGATGCTTGGAAATACCCACACTGTCCCAAAAACCAATGAAAAAGCTAAACAGATTGAAAACTTAAAAACTGTTCTTGGATCCATAAGAGAGGGGAGGACGCCAGGCAGACAAACCGCTGCTTTTATGATGAGAGAGACAGAAGTGAATTAACACAGGGAGTCAGGGCATGCCTTACCGAACTCTGGCAGAAACCACTGCAGAACCACAGCCCGCGTAGGAAACTTGTCCTGAATTGATGAATTGCTGGAGGCTCAGTGCAGATAGTTCTTAAGAGTTAAAAACTTCAGGTGCCCCACAAGATTTACCTCCAGGAGCTCAACCAGATTCCCGCAGATATACTGGAGAGAAGTCTCCAAGTGGTTCTGGGAGGGGGGTGGGGCAAAGGAACCAGGAGGTTGGCAAATGCTGCTAATTATTGAAGATAAATGATCAGTGCATCCGAGCTCATTATACTATTATTCATAATACTTTAGTGAATGTTTGAAAATTTCCGTAATAAAAAACACTATATAATGTAAGAGAAAGAAGAAAAGAAAAAAGAAAAAGAAAGAGAAGAAAGAGAAGAGAAAGAAGAGAAGAGAAGAGAGAAGAAAAAAGAAAAAGGAAAAGAAAAGAAAAGAAAACTAAAGTATGCTAGTGTTCTAAACAAGGCCTGACCTCAGGGGAAACTAGTTAACCAGAGCCTAATCTGCTGGGGCACTGTAAACAGCTGACCTGGTGAAAGGAAAAGACCTAAGTGTAGGCAGCTCTAACTTTCCACATGGGAGGAGGGAGATACATACATGCCCAACTATAGCCAAGTACAGCCATCCTGTCCCACCTAAGGGGGAAGGGAACAACTGAGAAATGCTTGTGGAGTTCATAGCCCAAAGGCATAGGCTCATTAAAAGACTAAAAGTCTGAGTATGAGAGTCAATCATAGGACTACAGAATGCTTCCCTTCCCCCACATCTCACCACCACATTACTAAAGACCTATTTATAGCTATACCTTTTAGCCTGTACCTCATGTATCTTGGTTGCTGTGTTGCCACCCTTCAAGGCCAGGCAGATCCATGGTATTCTAGTATTCATGGTATTCATGGTATGGGTGGGTAAGCCACACACGCTGCAAGCTGCATGTCTATCTGCATGTCTCATGTCATGGTCCCGGCTCCCCAGCATGGCACCCATTGTGGCACTGGTCCCCTTGCATGTGTGTCTTATCATTGTCCCCAGCAGGGAGTCCCTACCTGTTTAAATACTAGGAGGGGAACAAAGCCGGAAAGATGCCAGAAATTATATAACATAACATAATTCTGCATATGCAAACCCACTTCATATTATGGGAACAGTTTATTGGACCCAGTCTCAAGGCTATGAGAACACTGGTTATCAGGCCCCTCCAATGCTATGGGAACACTGCCTCCCTTAGTTACCCAGACACCTGGGTGAGGAAGCCAGACTGCCTCCACTTATCCTATAGTTGTTTCCACTTTTTTATAATTATAAAGAAAAATCACAAGTCATACCAAAAGGTGAAAAACGATTTGAAGAAACCATGCAAGCGTCAGAATCAGACATGACAGAGATGTTGGAATTATCAGACCAGGAATTTAAACCAATGTTGATTATTATGCCAAGTGCTCTAACAATTGAAATAAATAGTATGTGAGCATCAATGTGCAATGTAAACAAAGAAATAAGAGAAATGCTACAGGTAAAACATACTGTAACTCAAATGGGAATGTCTTAGGTTGGCTTGCTAGTAGACTGAACTCAGCTGAGAGAGGATCTCTGAGCTTGAGAATATGTCACAGAAGTTTGCAAAACCGACAAACAAAAAACAAAATGTAACATCAAAACAGACAATATAATAAACAGTTATATCATCATTGTAGCTCAGGACTGTTTTACTGATGAATTCTCTAACTTTCAAAAATTTGATGAAAAGTTGGTATGCATAAGTTAAATAGAAAAGCTATTCAATTTATTGACTTCTAAAATGTTTTGTTTGTTTTATCAAAACAATACTGAGATGCAATAAATTAAAATTTTAAAAAACCTTCTTTGTCTTAAAGATGATTGAGAATTGTGATGGGAAAAAAGAAAGAAAAACAGAAACCATTGGTAACTGGTGTGCAATTAAAATAACTTTGTAGTTTAAAATGGTGAAACTAAAATTCTAGAAAACCATAAAAATATATATGTTTTTCTGTGGTTAAATAAAGCATTCTAATTTTCTGGCTATATTTATTAGGATGGGAGAATAAAGAAAAAGTTTGGAATTAGGGAGATATTTTTATAGTGAATTACATAGCTGAAAAGTTGAAAAGTAACTATAAAGGAAATTCTCACAGGGAGATACAAAATTTAAGCCTATTAGAATCATTTATTTAAAGAAAGAGATTGTCTAATGAATTAAGAGAGAATATAAAAGCCATATTGCTTATAAGAGATTTATTTAAGGAAGAATATTGTCAAATTTTAAAATCTAAGGAATGTTAAAATATATAATATTCAAGTGGAAGATGGGTAGTGGGGAATTCATTTTATGTAATACAAAATAGAATAGAATTAAGGCTTAAATCTTAAAACTTGGTACTGCTTAATATTAATTACAAAAAGGGGTTTGAGCAAATTGTATGATAAATTATAGGTCAATAAAGCCATGTAAGAAGGTGGTCTAATTTCATTTTTATGCACATATATGTCAAATTTCCCTAACACCATTTATTGAATAAATCATTTATTGAATAAATGGGATATCTTTATCCCATTGTATGTGCTTGCTTCTTTTGTAGAATATTAATTCACAAAGATGTGGGTCTATTTCTGGGCTCTCTATTCTGTTCCATTGATCTATGTATCTGTTTTAATGCCACTACCAATCTGTTTTGATTACTATGGCCTTATACTGTAGTTAGATATTAGGCAACATGATTCTTCCAACTTTGTTCTTCTTTTTCAGGATCACTGTTGCTATGTGGGGCCTCCTGTGTTTCCATATAAATTTTTGAAATGTTTGTTCTACTTCTGTGAAATATGTCATTGGATCTTGATAGGAATTGTGTTGAATCTATAGATTGTTTTTTGTGTTATGGACAATTTAATGGTCTTAATTCTTCCTGTCTATGAGCATATATATGCTTCTATTTATTTGTATCTTCTTCAATTTTTCTTCAGTTTCTTATAATTTCTCATGTGCAGGTCTTTTACACCACTGGTTAGGTTTATTCCTAGGTATTTTATTCTTTTTGATGCAATTGTGAAGAGGATTGTTTTCTTAATTCTCTGTTATTTCATCATTGGCATATAAAAATGCAACTGACTTCTCAATATTAACATTGTATTCTGCTACTTGACTGAATTCATTTATCAGTTCTAGTAGATTATTGTTGGAATCTTTAGGGTTTTCTATGTACAGTATCTAGTCATCTGCAAATAAACACAGTTTTACTTCTTCCTTTCCAACTTGAATGCCTTTTATTTCTTCTTCTTGTCTGATTGGTGTGGCTAGGACTTCCAGTACTATGTTGAATAGGAGAGGTGAAAGAAGACATCCTTGTCTTATTCCAGATTTTAAGGATAACACTTGTAGTTCTTGTCATTGAATGTGATACTGGCAGTGGGTTTGTCATATGTGACCTTTATTTTGTTTAGGTATATTCCCTGCATTCCCACTTTGCTGAGAGTTTTTATCATAACTGGGTGCTGGACTTTATCAAATTCTTTTTCCTGCATCTGTTGATATGACTATATGTTTTACTCCTTCATTTATTTATGTGATGAATCATATTTATTGATTTGTGAATGTTGCACCAATATTGCATTACCAGAATAAATCCCACTTGGTCATGATGTATGGTCTTTTCACTACATTGCCATATTTGGTTTGCTAATATTTCATTGAAGATTTTAGCATCTCATTCATCAGCGATATTGGCCTATAATTTTCTTTCTTTGTAGTCTCTTTATCTGAATTAGGATAATGCTGGCTTCATAAAATGAGTTTGGGAGCCCTCCCCCCTCTTGAATTTCATGAAATAGTTTGACAAGGAGAGGTGTTAGTTCTTGGAATGTTTGGTAAAATTCACCTGTGAAGCCATCTGGTCCAGGGTTATTGTTTGTTGGAAGTTTTTTGATTATTGCTTCAATTTCACAAGGTGTAATCTGTCTATTCAGACTCTCTGATTCTTCCTGATACAGTTTTGGAAGATTGCATGTTTTTAGGATTTTAACCATTGCATCCAGGTTGTCCAGTTTGTTGGCATATAGTTGTTCATAATATTTTCTTAAAATCCTTTGTATTTCTTTGGTGTCAGTTGTTATTTCCCCTCTTTCATCTCTGATTTTATTCATTTGGTTCCTTTCTCTTATTTCTTAATGAGTCTGGTTAAAGGTTTATTAATCTTGTTTATCTTTTCAAAGAACCGCTCTTGGATTCATTGACCTTTTGTATCATTTTTTTAAGGCTTTATTTTGTTTATTTCTGCCCTGATCTTTATTATTTCCTTCATTCTACTCACTTTGGGCTTTATTATTCTTTTTCAAATTTCTTTAAGCATAATGTTAGATTGTTTATTTGAGCTTTTTCTTATTTCTTGAGATAGGCCTGTAATGCTGTGAATTTCTCTCTTATGGTTGCTTTCCCAATACCCCACAGATTTTGGACTGTTGTGTCCTCATTTTCACTTGTTTCAAGGTATCTTTTGATTTCTTCCTTGATCGCATTGTTGAACCATTCATTGTTTAATAACATGTTATTCAGTTTCCATGTCTTTGCATGTTTTTCAGTGCTCTTATTGTGATTTATTTCTAGTTTCATAGCATTGTGGTCAGAGAAGATTCTTGATATGATTTCAATCTTAAATTTATTGAGACTTGTTTTGTGTCCTAACGTGTGGTCTACTCTAGAACACATTCCATGTGCACTTGACAGGTATGTCTATTCTGCTGCTTTGGGGTGAAGTGCTCTGAGGTTATCAATTAAATCCATTTGATCTAGTGTGTTGTTTAAGGTCACTGTCTCCTCGTTGATTTTCTGTCTGGCATATGTAGCCATTGTAGTCAATGAGATTTTAAAATCTCCTCAATTATGACTATATTTGTATTTATTTCTCCCTTTATGTCCATCAAGCTTTACATATTTAGGTGCTCCTGTGTTGGGCACATAAATGTTTACTAGGGTTATAGCCTCTTATTGGATTGTTCCTTTTGTCATTGTGTAGTGCCCTTTGTTTCTTACTGTAGCCTTGGTTTAAAGCCGATTTTGTCAGATATAAGTATGGGTACCTCAGCTTTTTCCCTTTGCATTTACATGAAGTACCTTTCTTTATCCCTTTACTTTTAGTCTGTGTGTATTTTTCAATCTGCCATGGGCCTCTTGGAGACAGCATAAATATGAGTCTTATTTTCTTATCCATTCAGCTACTCTCTGTCTTTTGGTTGGAGCATTTAAGCCCTTTACATTTAAGGTGATTATTGTTAGATATGTATGCAGTGCCATTTTGCAGTGGATCTTGGCTCCTGGGGTCCGCAGTGTTATGGATGAGATAAGAGAAATTCACACAGACTACCAAGTCCTGTGGAGGGAAAGGGATGGCATGGTTTCTCTCTCAAGAGGAGAGAAAGCCTTGAAACACCTCAGCCCCTCTCTCAAGGGGACAGTGCCTCGTCCCTTGCCTTGACAAGCTTTTATTGGGTTCAATTTGCACAGGAATACAGGGTGTATACATAAAAAACTTATCAATCATTGTCAGGCAGAAATGATTAAACAATAGATAACATTCAAAGAATTCTGAGGGCTTATTCTCAGTCAGGGTCAGATAGTTAAAGGGCCATAAAACTTTGGGGAACAAACTCACTTCTGCTTGGACCCTTATCATTTAAATTGAGGGTATTAGCAAAGTAGGTTTCATAAGATTTTATACATTCTTTCTCAGGCCTGATTGCCCCGGGGAACCCGCCCTTTCCAGCACAGGTCAGCACCCACCTCCAGCATTGTTTCAGACTTAAGTCAGGCAGGGGAAGTAAGGCAGCCAAAAGATTAGGAGACTTCTTGGAAACAGAATGAGGACTCAGGCTATGTCAAAGCTGAGGGGCGAGGGTCCATCACCCCCTTTTCCTATAGCCCCCCAAGTCCTTCCTTGAGGGCCATTTCATGACCATGCCTGTCTTAGGTCATCCCTCTTTTGAGGAATCTTACTAGTCATTGGCTAGCCAGTCATCTGCCTGGGGCCAAGGAGGGTGAAGAGAAAGGAGGCAGAGGTGGTGTTCGTATAAGGAAGGTAAGCTTTGTTTCTTCAGTGGTGTATGGTTCCAAGGTCCTTTACTCATCCTTAGCCATGGGGGATTACAGCTTCTGAAACCGGGCAGGGCGGTTCCCGACACCATTTTATTGTCATACGGTTTTCCTCTGTTTGTTTTTCTTTTCTCTTTTTTTTCTTCTTAAAGCAAGTCCTTTAACATTTGTTGCAACACTGGTTTGGTGTTAACAAACTCCTTTAGGTTTTTCTTGTCTGGGAAGCTCCTAATTTCTCCTTTGATTTTAAATGATAGCCTTGCTGGGTAAAGTAGCCTTAATTGTAGGCCCTTGTTTTTCATCAGCTTGAATATTTCACACCACTCCCTTCTGGTCTGAAATGTTTCTGATGAGTAATCAGGTGAAAGTCTAATTGCTGTTCCCTTGAAGGTAACTACCTTCTTTTCTTTTGAAGCTTTTAGGATTTTCTCCTTGTCATTTTAATTATGATGTTTCTTGGTGGGAACCTCTTTCAGTCCAACTTGTTTTGGACTCTCTAAGCTTCCTGGACTTGTGTGACTTTTTCCTTCACCAGATTAGAGTATTTTTTGTCATTATTTCTTCAAAGAAGTTCTCAATCCATTGCTCACTCTCTCCTCCTTCTGGTATTTCCGTGGTGTGGATGTTGTTACACTTCATGTTGTCCAAGATGTTTCTTAAGCTCTCCTCATGTGTTTTAATTCATTTTTCTTTTTGCTGCTCTGTCTTGGTATTTTTTTTTCTACCTTGTCTTCCAAATCACTGATTCTATACTTCTGCTACATCTAACCTACTGCTTATTCCTTCCAGTGTATTATTTATTTCAGATGTTGCATCCTTATTTCTGACTGGTTCTTTTTTATGATTTCTATGTCTTTTTTCATATTGTTGAGCACCTGTATTATCATTACTCTAAACTCTCTGATAAATTGCTTGTCTCCATTTCATCCAGTTCTTTTGGAGAATTCTCTTGTTGTTTCTTTTGGGGTCTGTTTCTTTGTCTTCCCATTTTGTCTACTTCTCTGTATTTTCCACCTTAATTTTTAAACTAATCAGTCACTAGACTGATTGGTTGTTAAACTAATCAAGCTGTAGTCAGCTTAAGGACCACAGGGTGAGAGCAGACCAATTCCTATGGGCAGGGCTATTCCTCTCAAGTTGATGCCACTTGGAGAGGAGTGCTCTGCCTGAGAAAGATGGCTTCTGCAGTATGGGTAATGACTGAGCACAGGGATCCTAGTGCCGATTTCTTCAGTTCCCTCCCAAGAGCCACCAAACCCAGACTACTCTCCTCAAGCATCTCTAGTTCACTCTGCCCTCCCTCTGACAGAGCCCAAATTAAGTGGATACAAATGAAATTTTGTGCATTGGCCCTTTAAGAGGCTGAGTCTCCAGCTGTTTCTCCCTGGCAGACAGAAATCCTGCAGTTTTTTTTTTTAATATTAATGTTTATTTAATGTCATTATTGAGGATCATTTGAGTTTTTCTGATCAATGCTACGAGACAATGAACAACCAGGTACATAATGAAGTTTCACATATGTGCGAGTTTATCTATAAAATAAACACCTTGAGGTGGAAGTGTATGATATGTGTATGTGTGATTTTTTTTCTTTTATTTTTTAATTTTTTTTTATTTTAATGATTGTTCAAGTACAGTTTTCTCCCCTTTACTCCCAATCAAGCCCACCCATCCCCCTCCCATCTTCCCTTCCATTACCACCCTCCTCCTAGTTTTTATCCATGTGTCTTTTAACTTTGTTCCTGCAAACCCTTCCCCTTTTCCCCTGAAATTCCCTCTTCTCTCTCCTCTGGTCACTTTCTGCCTGTCCCCTAAAGCAGTGTCTTTGACTATATTTTGCTTGTTTCTTTGTTTTGTTGTTTAGGTTCCTGTTAAAGGTGAAATCATGTGGTATTTATCTTTCACTGCCCAGCTTATTTCACTTAGCATAATGCTTTCCAGTTGCATCCATGCTGTTGCAAAGGGTAGAAGCTCCTTTCTTTCTGCTGCATAGAATTCCATTTTGTAAATATACCATAGTTTTTTGATCCACTCATTTACTGATGGGCATCCAGGTTGCTTCCAGCATTTAGCTATTGTAAATTGTGCTGCTATGAACATTGGGGTGCAAAGGTTCTTTTGGATTGGTGTTTTAGGATTCTTAGGATATAGTCCCAGCAGTGGAATTGCTGGGTCGAAAGGCAGATCTATTTTTAATTTTCTGAGGAAGTTCCATACTGTTTTCCATAGTGGTTGTACCAGTCTGCAGTCCCACCAACAGTGCACTAGGGTCCCCTTTTCTCCACAACCTCTCCAACACTTGTTGTTTGTTGTTTTGCTTATGTTGGCCATTCTGACTGGTGTGAAGTGGTACCTCATTGTGGTTTTAATCTGCATCTCTCTGATAGCTAGCGATATTGCACATCGTTTCATGTGATTTTGGATCTTCTGTATGTTCTCCTTGGAGAAGTGTGTGTTCAAGTCCTTTGCCCATTTTTTAATTGGGTTGCTTGTCTTCTTAGAGTATATTCGTGTAAGTTCTTTATATATTTTGGAGATTAAGCCTTTATCTGAGGTATCATTGGCAAATGTGTTTTCCCATACAGTTGATTCTCTTTTTATTTTGATACTGTTTTCTTTAGCTGTGCAGAAGCTTTTTATTTTGATGAGGTCCCATTTGTTTATTCTTTCCTTTATGTCTCTTGCTCTAGGGGACATGTCTGTAAAAAAGTTTTTACATGATATATCTGAGATTTTCCTACCTATGTACTCCTCTACTACTTTAATGGTGTCACAATTCATATTTAAGTCTTTTATCCATCTTGAGTTTGTTTTTGTGTAAGGTGTAAGTTGGTGTTCTAGTTTCATTTTTTTGCATGTTGCTGTCCAGTTCTCCCAGCACTATTTGTTGAAGAGGCTATTTTTACTACATTTTATGACTCTGCCTCCTTTATCAAATATCAAATGACTATAGAGACTTGGATTTATTTCTGGGCTCTCTGTTCTGTTCCATTGGTCCATGTGCCTATTCTTATGCCAGTACCAGGCTGTTTTGATTACCGTGGCTTTGTAGTATAGTTTAGTGTCAGGTATTGTGATCCCTCCTACTTTACTGTTCTTTTTCAATATTGCAGTAGATATTCGGGGTCGTTTATGG
>PVIA01012830.1:0-35582 GCA_004024845.1 Tonatia bakeri
TCTGTAGTCCCCTGACCAGGTGTGATGGGTGTGCCCTGAGGGGCCTGGAAAATGTCAGATTACACTGACATCCCAAAAGTAAGTTATCCTGAATACAAAAAAAGGCAATAGAAAGGCTCACTTGAGGTAAAGACTGACCTTTGTCAAGGACTACTCTCCATGACTTGCTTTTAGTTTGGAATTTTTATGTTGAGACCACCCTATGTGCTTATTTTCAGTCTCTTTAGTCTGTAGGGCCCACCAAGCAGGCCTCCAGAGTTTGTCAGGCACTTTTTTGTCATGTAAATTAACCACTCGACATCCCTGAACCCCGGTTGTTTCATTTTTAAATGAACTACCTCTAAGCTTGGCGATGACATGGCAGATTCACATCTCAGGTTCCTGTCCACTCTGTGACCAACATTTAGAAATCAGTATAATGAGGACATGTGTTTCTGGCCCACTTTAATTATAAATTCTTGTTTTTAATACTTATTCAGAAGGATTTTCAAGGTAAAAATGAATATCTTTAAAGTACATTGTTTTAAATAATATAAATCTACACAAAGTTGTGATTTCTCTGGATTTGCTCTCTCAAATTGGATTTTAAAAGTATTCTGTGCTATGCTCTTTAAATATACTTCTATGGGGGGTGGGCTGGGCTGGGAGTAAAAGACAGAATACTGTACTTGAACAACAATTAAAATTAAAAAATATATGTGTGTATATATATATTTCTTAAAGAAATATATATTTCTTTTCATAGGCTATGGATTTTTGAGTTTTTAGAAAATAAAAATTTCATTTTTCACTTTCAAAAATATAAAAACAATATGTTGAACATAGCATATCTTTTATTGCTAACTATTTACATATTGTACATCTAAGCAACAAAATAAATGCAGAAGAGTAGAGAAGAGTTCATTGTACTCACATGGAGAGGCTCATCAGTAGCTTTGAAAACAGTTTGACCAGGTGAATGGTTCTCTCAGTGTTAGACCCCTGAGGACGATTTGGCTCTTAGTCTCAGTTTCTTCATCAATTACCACACAGAAAGCTTAATGTGGAGTTTTCCAAATTTTATCAGCTTAGGACCATGAATGTGTTGGCAATAAACATATCAAATGAAAACAGTGGGTAATAACTATTCTTCCCAACCCTTGAATGTGATCATTTAATAAAATAATAATAGCACTGTATGTGTAATAAGGCATTTCACCGAATGTCTTATATCCAGTATATAATTCAATCCTTGCAATTTTAGTGATGCAAAATTATTTTTATTCCCCATTTTCAGATGAGAAAATTGAGGCAGAGAAAAGTCAAATAATTTTTACAATGGCAGTGACATGAGAAGGGGCAAAGAATGAGGGAGAATCAAAGTGTGATGGCGGATACTGGCTCTTGGAGTCAGACTGACCTGGATTCAAATATGCCTAAACTGTTTCACATTTTATATGTACTCAAAGCCCAAAAAGTTGCCTTGTTCTGACAGATTGCTGTACATCATATTTACAAATATATTTCCCATCACTCATGGAAGGCACCGACAATAGGGAAGGAACTTATTTACATGCTAATTAATGCAGTTAATGAATTGCCCCTGCATTCAAAAGGGTCAGAGGAATGTATTTGGTCTTCTTTCATCAATTTGAAAATACTGGCATTCTCTTCTGACCTTTCCCCTGCTTTACCCAGCAGAGCTGAGGATGCCCATCAGGAATTACAGATAATCTTTCACCTCATTGCCTAATAGCACAAACATCTTGAAGCCTTTGAGCTCAGCTGTTCTCACTAAGTACAGACATGTCCTGAGAAGACAGTGAATGTATTTAAATTTTTGTTTGTCTGCAGTTTGATGTAATAGTGTTTTATTTTTAGTCCCCAATTGCTCAGCAAAAAACAAAACAACAAAAAAAACCCATGGTTAAGTGCTGATTTCCTCTAAATCACTGAGTGCAGGGACTGTAGCTTGACCAAGTCTTTTAGTTGCTGGATGGTTACAGTTAGAGCATGCCAAAAGCTCTTGCTGGGGTTTTCCATGTGGGATGTGATGATGTTTGCCTCTTTATGCAGTTGAAATAACTGTGAATTTACCAATACTACCTCTCAAGGGATTCTTAAAAATTTATTTCATCTTTAGGTCTTGGAACTATAAAATTCTATTTAGATTTTTAGTAAAGAAAATATCACAAAGAAAAAAATACATAAACTTTGACTGAATAAAATTAGTTGCAACTTCCTCAAACAGTCCTAAATTCTGAAACATAAATACATTGTTCATTGGTCTTGAATGCAGTGTACCTAAGACGTTTCCCAGGTAAGTATTATGGAATTCCATTTGGATAAAAAATATCATGATTGTGGCATCAACACTAAAGAGAAAGAATGAAGTAGGGGATGAAATAACTTCTATAAATATACCTCCCGTTCTTTTCCTGTGTTTTTTGTTTGTCTTCTCTTTTCTTTCTCTTCTCTGAATCCTGAAGGCAAAGTGATCAGCTGAGAATGTAGTCTGCACTCTTCCAAAGGCAGAAAACAGTTGAAATAGAAAAGCTGTTGACTTTCAAGCCAGCCAGCCAGCCGTCTACTCAGTGAACATGTATTTGTTGAACATCTTAAAAATGCCCAACAATGTGCTAGAGATACACAAACAATCCTGAGTTGTTCATGAATTCAGTCATTTACTGAATAAACATTACCAATTAGCCAGTGTTTGATTTACAAAAATTAAAAACAAATAATTATAAGGTATGAGTGCATTAAAAATATTAAAAATTCTGAGGGAGCAAAAAAAAAAAAAAAGCAGGGGAAATAGCTAAGAGTTAGCCTGTAACGTGTGTGTTAGAAGCTGAGTTTCAGAGGCACACAGGCTACCCCAGGACACAAGGCAAAGCTGTCTTTGGAACCCTCAGTTGCTGTGGTGCTCAGGTGGCAGAGTGTGGGATGACAGAAAGGTTATGATCTCCAGAACGACACAGCCCTGGATTTACATCCCTATTGTGGCAGACTGCTGATTGTCCTCTAATAATATCCATTTCCTCTTCCTCCTCAAAAATATAAACTCTCAATTTAGCCGAGCACATCACATGGTCACTCAGAATAAGTCTGTTTTCCAGTCTCCCTTGCAGCTGGGTAAGACTTTGACATTAAATTCTGGTCAGTGATTATAAGCAGAAGCAGTGCTATAGATTAAACATTTATGTTCCTCTCCAACCAAATCCATATGTCAAAATCCTAACCCTCAATGTTTACTAGGAGGTGGAGCATCTGGGGGGTGATTAAGTCATAAAGAATGGAGCCCTCATGAATGGGACTGGTGCCCTTATAAAACAGACCCCAGAAAGCTCCCTCACCCCTTCTGCCATGTGAGAGCACAGTGAGAAGATGCCTGTTTATGAACCGAGAAGGCAACTTTCCACAGACACCAAATCTGCTTACACCTTGACCTTGGACTTTCTAGTTTCCAGAACTGTAGCAAACTGAAGGGACTAAGACAAATAATGTTTGTAACTTCCAAAAAGTGTCTTTAAGATAAATGGTATATCTATTCTCCCTCTTTTTTTTTCTTCCTGCTGGCAAGTAGCAGCCATGAGAGCTGATGTTACAGCAAACCCCATGGACCACCAAAGGGAAGCCTTGTCTGGAGGATAGAGGCCAACATGAACTGCAATATGATGGTTGTAAAACAACATACCAGCCCCATGTGGTTTATGAGAGGAAAACAAATCTTGTTTCTTGTTTTAACCATTCTTGGTTTCTAGACTCTTGGTTTCCTGTCACTTGCATTCTAACCTAATCCTAACTGATACCAACAATGAGACCTTAAGCAAAAACAGCCTAAACATTCTGAGAGTCAGTTTCCTCATTCCCAAAATGAGTATAATAAGTAGATATAATTGTTAGAAGGAATGAATTAAAAGAATAAATAAATTTAATTCACCTAAAATAATACCACATATCCAGTGGCTACCTGTAAGCCTGTAGTGATAACTATAGTAATAGTAAATTGTAACTATTATATAGTAATGTTCATTGTAATATTATTATAGTAAAACTCATGCTCCACAAGTCTCTAAACTTCAATGTTTTTCTATTTCCTAAGAGTTGCACCAACTGTCATCAAGTCCAAAAGACAAACTGAAACCAAGAATGTTTTATTTGAGCAGTGGGGATATTGGGGTAGCAGATGATAAAGGAAGAGGGTAGAGTGGGGGAAAAATCAATAGTTCTTTGAGACACGTGAACTTTGAGATTCTTATCAGATGTCCAAATAGAAATAAATGTTGAGTAAGCAGTTGGATGTATGATCCTGTAGCTTTGAGGAACATCCTGGAAGAGCCACAGATTTGTGACTTGTCAGCACATAGATGCTACTAAAAGCTATGGAATAGAATGGGATCACCTAAGAATTCAGACACCTGGATAAGAAGGCAAAGGACAGAGCTTTCAGGCATTCCAATATTTAGAGGTCAGTAGAGAAGAAGGAGTTATTAATGAAAAGGAAAAACAAACAAATATGCTCTCAGAAACCTAGAGACTCAGTGTTTTAAGGAAGTGGTAATCAATTGTATCAAATGCCACTGGATGGCAGAAAATTGCCTATTGGCTGGTGATTTATGGGTCACTGGCAACTGGGATATAGTAGGTAAGCTCTAAAATGTTCTTCAATAATCTTTGTCTCTTGCTATTCATGCTCTTGTGCAATCTCTTCCCCTTAACCTTGAACTGGACATACTCACTTAACTTCTGATAGAATACAGTAGAGAAGTGATGCAGTGTCACTTTCAAGATTGGGTTGCAAAAACACTGTTGCTTCCATTTTACTATTTCCCTCTCCAGTGCTTGGCTTGCATGCTGATCTAGATTAAATATTTAGGTTTAAATTGGGTTAGGATTTTTCAAGGCAATTATGAATGAGGAAGGGGGGAGACTTAAAAACGTTTGTAATGAAGTAGTTATACTGGTGGTCTCTGGACTCTAGTTACATAAAAAGAGAAGTGAGTACATGAAGTAAGTGAGGGAAAGAGAAGAAATAGTAGGACAAAAGATTAGAAACTCAATAGGATGAGAACTTGGTGGAATATCAGAATAACTAAGGAAGAAGAATAGAGGTAATAGGTAGAGAGAAGAATGTTTCAAATAGAGATTTCAAAGCTTGTGTTGGAGAATGCAACATCTACAGTACAACCTTAAAAGTAGAGCTCAGGTAGAGTGAATGAAAATATGAAAAGAAAATAAAGGTATGGAAGGAACAATTGGGGTGAAGGAATCATCCAGGATTTAGACAGACATAAGGTAAGAGACACAGTAAAACAGATGCCAGTATAATTAACATGTAATTTGATGTAACTAGCAAATTAGTGGAGACAGAAGCAAGAAGGGGTTGTAAGGCGGTGACATACAAGGAGCTCCTCAGTCACTGAAGGTTTTGTCAGTGAGCAAGAAAGATCAGGAAATTAGGAGACAGTAAAAGAAAAAATGGAAAATATTGGCAAAGGCAATGAAAGAAAGGTTACAAGTAAATCTTTCAAGTTATTTGCACCTCCTCCAGAATGAACTTAAAAGAAATATTTTTTGGAAATATTAAAATATAATGGGCCCACATTTGTTTATAGATGAGAAGGTGAAACACCCATGTAAATTTTGAAAGGATACTTTTTAATTATCCTAAATCTTAATTATTTAAATACCTCTGCAGAATGTGCTAGCTGCAGAATTCTAAGTTTATTTTTTTACCTGTAAAATAGGTAAAATTTCGTAGGGTTTCTGTGAAGACTCACAAACATGGATATGTGAAATTGTTTTATAAGTTGTAATCTACTGTATACATAAAAGCATCTTCATCATTATCCGCGTGAAACAACAACTATCTTGTAGACATTCATTGTTTTTGTCTGCCTAGACCTCTGCTCACTTTCCTGTGGTAATAGTATAGCTCCCCTTCCCTTGAAGAACTGTTCTTCCCTACTATGGTGGGAGTCCCCACCCACCACCCTGGCTAAGCATTCCAGTGGCCACAGTGTAGGGTTAGGAACAAGCATGTCACTTAAGCCAATCCAATCAGAGTTATTCTGGGGTGAAGTTTTTTTTTTACTAAAGTTATAAGGATATACCCTCAGGAACAACTGGTGGCCATATCCTCTGTCATATGGAGGCACTCATAAGGATAAAACTGCCATGGAGAAAAATTGAGAAATGAAAAATTGAATTGTGAATGAATTTCTGTCATACTATGTGGCCAGACCCAACCATGTCCATTTTATAATTTTATGTGAAGTTTATATGTACACACATATATAATATGTGTAAACACCACACATACATATATGTAAATATTTGAGTTATATTTTAGTTACTTCCAACCAAAAATATGGCTAATACAGATTCTGCAATGAAAAGATTTCAAATTTTAAAATGTGGACAGAGGAGAACTTACTGTCTCGTTTCCAAACTCTAGAATTGTGTTCACAAAACTGAAAACATGGAACCCAGACACAGCACAGAATGGTGCACACAGAATGAAAAGCCATCCACCCGCAATCATCATCAAGTAGCAGTAATATTAATTCACAGGCACATTGTAGAATGTGCTAGAGGAAACAATCCTCTTTAGGAATATTGTTCATTAATATTAAATTCTTTAAAAAGAAAATTCATGTTTTGGTCCAGTGTTCTAAACTAAAACATACATATTGTTATTGCCATAAAGTCCTAAGTAAAAAAGACCATTATAGATAAAAATTTAAAAATTTAACAGTCAGTAAAACACTAGAATAAAATTTACTAAATCTTAAAAAAAGAGCATTATAGATAAATTTCTAGGCTGGGTGCATAGACCTTTCCCGACTTTTTCCAAAATAACTAGTACCCCTACCTAGTATCCAAAATAACTATAGCTTTATCAAGGGCAGTCTCTGCCTACTGGTACTGCATCTTATGAAGCTCTAGACATGACATCTAAAATGAGGTAAAGATACATGATTTTATAGAGGAGGGAACTGAGCCCCCCAGAGCTGAAGCAATCTGAACAAGTTCACACAGTTTGTGTACAAATTAGGTAAAGATTCTTTGCTTATAAAACAACTTTTTGCCTTAAAAAATCATATATTTTTCATTTTAATTGATGCTTACAATATAAATTTCCTAACCTGTGACCATGTTTAAGAAACTATTAAATTCGTAAAACTTTGTTTTGTACATTTATTACAGCTGTATATAAAATCAGTTTAGACACACTGTTTATGATACCAGAAGTTTGGAATTCTTTAAATGAAATCTGTGTTAAGATAGATAAAATTGTTGAGACAGCCAAATCCCAATAGCTTTAAAAAGTAGAGACATTTGCCTAGTGGAAAAATGATATTCCTGTTAAATGTTCTAGGAGTTCTTAAAGCAATAGATGAAGTCCTGATTGCTATAATTCTTCAATTAGGTCATTTTTAATCATTTCATATTCTAAGTCACTAATGTTTAACCAGTTTCTCTTAGAGTGTAATTTTTTTCATCTATCTTTCTTCATACCTAGTGGAAATGATACTGTCCCAATAGCAATCATACGTCAGCCACCTCAGTGAACTAGCCTTTTCGGTCAGGGGAGCAGAGTTCAGACTAGGAGACTTTGAAGTGCAGCATTCTTCAATTTTCATTTCGATGTTTGCTTTTATTTGAATTACCAAGCTGAATTCTGCAACTTGTGCATCAGCTTTTGTATATCTTCAGAATGTATTTCTGGGTGGAAACCAATTCCCAATTTTTCACCACCTCCTATTTCCCATCCCAGTAAATTCCCCAAAAAACCATTGCAAAGGGACCAAATTCCCAATGAGTTATAACTGATGGTGGGTAATATTGAATATACATATTCAGAACTGTGATTTTTGTATGCTTTCCTATGCCAACTTTTTCTGCATTGCTTTTTAGAGAACTCAGATAAGTGTGGGGGCAGGGATGGTACTAGTCTTAAAAGCTATCATTCACTGCCCTGGACAGGGCACTCAATTGATTGGAGTATCATCCAATACACCAAAAGGATGCAGGTTCAATCTGTTGGAGAGTGTACACAAGGCAACTGATTAATGTTTATCAAGCAATTTCTCTCTCTCCCCCTTTCTCTCTCTCTCTCTTCCTCTCTCTCAATCAATAAGCATATCCTCAGATGAGGATTAATAACAACATATAGCCATGGATAACCAAAACCAAAAAGGTACAAAAGAACAGGAACATATAAGTGTCAGAAAAAATACAACGGAGAATAAGCAAATAAAGATGTTAACCTTTAGACTGAAAATTAAAACAATAGCGAGATACTGTTTTCACTAATAAAAACAGCAACGACTTACACATGTATGTTAAACACTGATCAGAGTATGGTGAGACAGGCAACCTGTCTCTGTTGGCATACCTCATTATCAGTCACAAGTCAAATTACTAAATAGTTATTTAAAATGATGTTTCTGAAAAATTTAAGAATATGGCAAAGTGTTCATGATTTTTAACACCTTAGAGAAACCAGGGCACAAGACAAATGTACTGCAGAGAAGTCCATGAGACTAAAAGTACTGGGTTGGCCAAAAGTCCAAAAGTCTATTTTTTCTGTACAATGGCTCTAGTGGTGCTTAGTTGTCTTTAGCTTCATTTGAAACAATCTTATTAGACTGTATTGTGACATCTGTCATATCAGCATTCATTTTAAAAAAGTTATCAACATTGGTGAATTTTTTGTGTATCCATTTAATATTGAAGATGGAAGAAGAAACAACATTTTTAGCAGATAGTGATTTATTATTTCAAGAAAGGTAAAAATGCAACTGAAATGCAAAAAAAGGATTTGTGAAGTGTATGGAGAAGGTGCTGTGACTGCTCAGAAGTGGTTTGCAAAGCTTCTTAGTACTATTAACATTTTGGCCAAATAATTCTTTGCTTGGGGTTATTTTATGCATTGGAAGATGTTTAGCAGCACCCCTGGCCTCTACCCACTAGAAACCAATAGCAGGAGATAGCTGACATACTAAAAATATCCAAATCAATAAAGTTATTGGTGAAAATGAAAAATGTGTCATTCATTTTATGGAAACAACATAATGGACTTTTTGGCCATCCCAGTATCTGCCCGTCCCCAAGCTCCCTCTTGAGGAAACCAGTCTGAGCAGTTGTTTGTGCCTAATGTTACCTTAGCTTGAATTTAACTCTGTGACCTCATCAGAAATAAAATGAGAAAAATAACTTCTAAAAACAGTGCTAGCAATGTTACCTGCCTTTTCACTCAATAAATATTGCCCCTAAGTGAGTGTTGGATGAGAATTGTGAATTTTGTACCTCGGGCATTTTTAAGGTTGAAGGAGCCGCTATAGTGAGGTTATCTTACCAACATGAATGAAATTCTAGTGTATATAGAAAGGTGCAATTCTATAACACTATCCTTCGCATGTGGCTTTTTGTTGTGCTATACTTCCCATTCGGATAGCTCTTGTACATGTCCCCTAGGATATGTATGTTGCTAAACTCAGTGGGTGATTCTCAGGCTCCATATTAAACTTGTCAACAGCATGTAATACATTTATCCCTGCTGTTACTGGACTTCAGGGAAGAATAGAAAATTTTTACTGAACTTCAGGGAACACTATTCTTTCTCCTCATATTTTTCAATTTTCAGTCTCTTCTATTGGTTCCTTTTCCTCTTCCTTCAATCTAAAAGATTGGTGTATCTCAGATCTCAATCTTTGAGACTCTTCTCTAGCTAGACCCAGGTACTGTCATTGAGTACCATGGCTTTAAATATCAACTGTACTCACATGATAATGAGAGGACTAATGGCTTACAGTCCTCCTTTGCATTCCATTCTGAGTATATTGTATATACTAATCAACTCTCGCAATAGCACTGTGAGAGAGTTTCTATTATTGTTCCCATCTTGGAAGAAAAACTGAGGCATAGAGAAATTAAATAATTTGCACAGAGTCACATCTAGTAGGGAGTGGTGCCAGACTTGAACCCAGGCATTCTGGCTTCAGTTTGTCTGCTTTTAAGAACTATACTCCCCTACACTACACCACCTTCTCTGTGATTCCCAAGTTACACCTCTACCTGCAACCTTTCCCCTAAAATCCAAAATTTGTACATTTGACATCTTTGATTTGATATTTAAGATGAATTTCAAACTTAATATATCCAAAATTAAATTCTTATTCACTCTAAATCTTTTCCCCCATGTCTGACCCCCTACTACTCCAGTCGCCCAAGTCGTCCTTGACTTCTCTCTCCCCTTTCTTTCCCACATTCATTCCATGAGTAAATACTGTTGACTTTGCCTTTTAAGTAAATAAAGAATCTGACTGGAATATGTTTTTTACCTTTTCCATAGCTACCACTCAACTTCTGTCACCTGGACTCACACTTACTTTCTTATCTAAATTCTGCATGGGTTGAGATTATGATATATGATCAGAAAAATCAGTCCCACTGCCCTGGCCATGATGTATTGGTCCAAGGATCAGTGTCTAAGTCTACAGGAACTCTGTATAAATAGATGTTAAGAAAGGTTAAACCACTTTGTCCAATAAGGATGTACCATATGTGGTGGTGGATTACCAACTTAATCAGATGATAACTTAGGGGATATATAACGTAAGCTCGTACGCCAACCAGTGCTAAGTTGCTTCCCTGATTCTCTGAGCCCTGTTGTATAAGTCTAGTCTTAGAAGCATTGGATGCCTATTTGTGGGCTAAGAAAAAAAATTCTCATTCTTCCTCTTATTCCATCGCACACTTGCCATAAATACTCCTTTTAAAAAAGTAGTCCTATAACAGTGCTTCCATACCATTTTAATTAGAAAAATGTGCATGGTAAAATACATAGGAAGATAGTGAAAAAGATAAAACGATTGACATTTGACTTAAGGCACTCCTCACATGGGTTTTTGTTCTGTTTTGGTTTGGTTTTTGGTTTTTCACTCTACTTTGCAGATGATATCTTGTTTTAATAATCAAGGGGGAAATGATAAGAACCAGGTATAAGAGAGACTTTGGAGAGGGCATTTTCATATAAAAAAGGAGTGGATCAAGATGATTACAAAGTCTATTATTATTTAGTCACTACTATTATTTTCTTAATTCACTCATTCGTTTATACAAATGCTTGAGTCCTCCTCCAGGCAAACATCTCATAACTAGCTTCATCCTGACCTCTGCTATTTCACCATATTCCTTCAACCCATACACTGGGTTATTCGACACATGAGGTCAACTTCAAGAATGTGTAAGACTTTACTAAAAGTAAAGGAAATATCACAAAGGAATTTCTGTACAGAAAAGGAAATTTTTAATTGTATATTAAAATGATCACTGCATCTAGAATCCATAGGACAAACCCAATACAGGTCCTCCCTTACCTGCTGCCTCTCCTTTGACCCGGAGTCAGTCTAGTGACAGGCTCCAGCTTAATTCCCAGAGAAGAACGGTTTACGCTAATTTCCCTTTGGAAGCCCAGGACCCTAACCTTCACAAGGGACTAACAAGAGTATAAGAAAATTACTTCTTTCCCATCTCCAGCTTGGGCCCTTCTTCTAGAAAATAGCATAATAATCTGGCCAGATGTGAAAACCCAAAAGAAAGTCAGTTTCACATTAGCATTCAGAGGAATTTATTTCCCAAATTGCCTAAAGTTTTCCACTCTGAAATAAAATTTTTGGCTTTACCTTTGTGAAAGATAAATGAAAATATTTTTCCTAGCATAGAAAATAGCCCTTCTCCATAGTGAACCAGGAAACAGCTGGCAGCTTTAAAATAGCAGCTTGGTTTGACTTAGAGCCATGAAGATTTCAAAAATATTGACTCAATATTTTTGGTGGGCCACAAACACAGTTCTGAATCTTCTAGAAATTTCTGTAGAGGGAAACATGATTTATTTTGTGTTTCAAAATGTCTGCAAGATAAAAATAAACTTTCCCTGTGGCTATAAGAGAGAGAGGAAATTGTAATGTAAGGGAAACATCTTTCATACACCTTCCACATAGTTAACATAGCAACAAGCTTTATGAGGCTGGTTCTTTTTTTTTTTTTAAGATTTTATTTATTTATTTTTAGAGAGGGAAGGGAGGGAGAAAGAAAGAGAGAGAGAGAAACATCAATGTGTGGTTGCTGGGGGACATGACCTGCAACCTAGGCATGTGCCCTGACTGGGAATCGAACCTGCGATGCCTGGTTCACAGCCCACGCTCAATCCACTGAGCTATACCAGCCAGGGCGAGGCTGGTTCTTATAGTGACCCTCACTCTCAATTGGAGTGTCTTCATTCAGTAGAAGCAATTCTGTGGAGGGCTTGCCACGTTAAAGTGAGTTAAGAACGTACCTTCAGTAGATCTGACTTACCGGTAATACAGAAGTGGATTTTTAAAAGGTCAGCCAGACACTATTGACCCAAAGTTCATAACCCTTAAGGGTGGCTTTGAAGATATTTGTGAATTGGTATACACACACTCAATCAAATTGTTTTTACTTCAATTTATTACTATTTTACAATGGTACTTGCCAAAACGTACATCTTAATGTCGACTTATATCTTGAGGTATAAATTGGGGCTGTCATGGGATATTATTGTGTACATTTCATGATTTCTTATTGCACATGCTCTGACATTTATGAGTATGGACACTCTTTTTATGTTTATGTGAGCTCTGGCATAAAGTGGAAAATGTTCAAGAAAATAAAGTATAATAATATTATATATGTATCCTTTGATTTGGAATTTATAACCAAATTTGCTGAAGCTCAAAAGAAGGAAAACCTTCATTAGCCAGGTAGTGAGTTTGTTTTTATTGTTTTGTTGTTGTTGTTGTTATTGTTTTAAGAAAAAGGTTTGGGATTCTAATAAACTTTGAAATTTTCCCAAACATAAAGCCTGATTTTGAAGCATTGAATAAAGCTGCCTATACCATTACCAAGCACAACTAGAGAAGCCTTGGTTGATCTCTGTGCTTTGGAAATAGTCTTCCTAGTGTGTGACCTGAAACAGAGAAAGAAATCTGAAGCAGTGTCTTACATTCAAGTGACATCTCTACCTCCAAATTCTTCCCATATTTTTAAACAAGTCATAGAAGTATTGGCAACTACTCATTCTTTCCTTCAACATGCAACTGGGTGAAACCACTGCATTTCTCACTGCCTTCCACAGCTCATTGGTAACCTCCAGGTGCAGGCCTACACTTCAAAGAGGGGTTCTTCTGTCCTGAACCCTGTTTTGAAACTTCAAAGGCCCTCACTGTCTTCAAAATGGTAACAAATTTCTTTGCCAAGAAAATTTCTCCATGAGGATGATCTTGATATTCTGGATATTCTGGGCACAGATGGAGCCCTTGCAGGACTTGGCAACACATCTGGGTTTCTGCTTTGATGAACAAAGGCACTCGGTCTGTCATCATGACTCATCGCTGTCCTCATCAGCATACATTTTGCACAGAGACTCTGCAAATGGACTTGAAAGAAGTTTTGTCATCACCTACTTAAAATAAGTCTTCAGTTTCATCAGATCCAGGGCCTTTCTTTGCTCACGTCATTTTCAAAATGATTTACCTAAGAAAAGAGAGCAAAGGAGAAATGCTTTCTACTAAACAGAAGTTCATTGGCTTTGAAAGTGTTGATTAAAGCATCAGGGAGAAATGTCAGATTCTTCAGAGAGAAAAGGAGAGGCTACTCAGTATATCTGGCAAGAAGGTTTCATTCATAATTCATTTATGATTTGATTTTCTCAGCAATACTTTTGGCCACAGGCAAGAGTAAAATCTTTCCATTCAATACTTTGCAGTCACTGTTATGGATCCTGGTAAAAACAAAAGAACAAAACAAAACTCTTTTGGCCAAGCTATTTGTTTTGTTCCTTCAGGAAGATAAAATTTGACATAGAAAACTAAGCTAACTTTTTAAGACTAGAGGAAGTACTTCTGTATGCAGAGAAGAGAGGATAGATAGAGCCTGTGAGAGGTTTGCCATAGGCAGAAGTCTGAAGACACAAACAACCCAGAAAAACACTTCTGCTCAGATTATTAGTTTAAAATTTTGAAGAAAAAGTCAAAAGAAATCCTCTCTTTGATGAGAATGCACCAGTAATGCAAACAAAGCTGCCCCCAGTGACTCAAGACAAAGAAAATGATGCAATGTAAATTCAACTGAAAGAAACCTGTGAAAATTCAAGTGCCCAGAAATAAGTCTGTCTTTGTCTAGCAAAAGAACTAATGATGCATATACATTTCTAACATTTTTTCTTTTTTCTAAAATGAAAAGTTGGAAAGCTTTTACATCAAAGTCATACATATTCAAGATTATCCCACCTTTTCTGACTTCACATACAGGCCAATAACAACGTCCGTGATCCTAATATAAAACTTCAGAATTAAATTCTACTTTTAATTTTGCTTGCATTTTTGACTTTTTATAGCAAGTATCAATTATTTATATAAAACACAAGAATAAGAGATATAACTTTTATGGCCAACATTTTTCTCTTTTATCTATGTGAAGGAAATCAATTTCTACTGCAATAAATTATATTGATTAAAAAAACATTGGATGTACAAGTTTACAGAATTTTTGCCTGGAGTTGGAATATATAGCATTTGGCAAAAGTTCAAAGCAGTCCATGACTGCAGAAAGTTTTAGAATTGCTGCCTTAGAGAACTACTTCCACTAGTTATCCCTAAAGCAGGAGATAAATATTGTCAGTGAGCTGGGACTTCGAAGGATATTGGGAGGTGGTGATTTGGGGTACGGGTAAAGAACAAGAAGTCCAGTCAGACCATTTTACAGTTTCAGTGCTATACTCCTCAGCATTTAGAATGAAAATCCCCATAATAGAACTGAGTCATCTCTAAGAATTTGTACCTCATAGAAGCCCATCCCTCCTCCTATCAGACGAGGGCTTTCTTCTGAATAATTTGTGTTAGCTTTATTGCCAAGACCAGAAAGTTCCACATCACAGAATACAATAGTTTCATCTGGGAAATTTAAGATTTCTTATTTTTAAAAGAGAGTGAATCTTCTCATTCATACCATGAACATTGAAGCAGAAAGTCTAGGAACTTTTGTGGAATTAGGGAAAAAGCCAGCTTCATGGCATGTTGAGTTTGTCTACACTGAAAGTTAACACTTGAAAACTTGTAACACTGGGATGTAAAATTCTGATCAAGCTCAAAGGAAGAAAAGTGAAATCCAGGGAGGAGTTGAGTTTTCTCAAATGCACGTCTGCTTTGTGTAACATCCAAGTGCTAGACGAGCCTGCTGGTACAAATGGGAAAAGAATTAGAAATAAGATTTAGATGGTTTACTTGGTGCTGAGAGCTGTGTGTGTGTTATTTCATCAGTGCACACTTCTTCATTGATAAACCCACAGCTATCTGGTTCCACCATCCAAGCCTTTCCCACTAAGAACATACTGCTTCTTGAGGCTTCCTGATTTCAAACCCTTTGTTTTCTTTTTTAATCCTCACCCAAGGATATGTTTATCAATTTGAGACAGAGAGGAAGGGAGAGAGAGAAAAAAAACATCTCCAGAAACAGAAACATTGATTGGTTGCCTCCTGTACACACCCTGACTGGGAATCAAACCTAGGGCGCAACCTAGACATGTGCCCTGACTGAGTATTGAACCCACAACCTTTTGGTGTATGGAACAAAGGTCCAACCAACTGATCCCTTGGCCAGGGCTCAGACAACTTGGTTTTTAATGATTATGCATATTGCTTAAAGCTCTGAGTCCTTTCAAACACCTCAGCTACTCATTAGAGGGATCTCCCTACACAGCAGTCAATGGAGAGGGATCCCAGGTCCCTCCAAAGCTGAGTACTTGCCTGGCTCTCCAAACAGTTTCCTTTCCTATATTCTCCAGGGTTATGATTTGTCTTCCTGTTACAAGTAATGAGACTGTCTAGTGTCCTTGTGACCATACCTTCCCAGAACACCAGGTTCTACAACTGGGCCTGACTTACCTTGACATTAGCCTCAGAACTGTAAGATATTAAGTTTTTGTTATTTCAAGCTGCTAAGTTTATGGTGGTTTGTTTACAAGAGCAATGGGAATATAACACAATTGTTAAGATAACAATTTTTCCCTAACTGATATCTAGATTCAACAAAATTCCAGCATGATTTCCCTTTTTCTTTTCCTTTCTTTTTTTTTTTTTAAGGAAATTGGCAAGCTGATTCTAAAATTTCATGGAAGTTCAAAGTTCCTAAAATACACTAAAAGTTACTAACGGAATCTGGGGAGGATAATGAATATGTTCTAGAACCGGATTTTGGAGATAGCTGCACAACTTTATAAATGACTAAAAATCATTGATTTGTAGTCATTTACAAAATCCCAAGGGAATATGTTTATGAAGGATTGAGAACCAGGCTGTTACTCAGAAACATAGCCCTATTTTATAACACTGATCCTATTTTTTTTAAAAAAAAGGAGGTTTTATTCTATGATTTAGACTTTGGACCTCCTCTCCGGGAAAATAACCTGCTGGGAATATGTTCACATTTTAAATTTGTTCACATATATCAGCTCTTTTTATTTTTCATAACAATCCTTTAAGAACCTTCTATAAAAATCCACCATGGAAACATTCACTTTAAATATCCTTTATTGTTAATGAAATATCATCTCAGTGTTTTGGTGTTCACAGTTTAGACTGGTTCACAGTTTAGAATGTTATATCTTCTTAGAGTTATAACAGTCCAGACATAGAATGATAAAGATGCTTCTTGGTTACTTGACAGAAAATCCATCACAAAAATAGATACATTTCTATACTATAGCCTGCACATTGGTGAGTAAATTTTATTTTCACTTGTATTCACAACTATTTTATGATAATGCATTCTATGTTTAAAAGTAAATATATTTTTGCACTATTGCTTTATTTATTGAAACATTCTCAAACTAGGGTCATCAATGTCATGATCATACAATGACTTTCATTAGCTGAGATCAGCAGTCTCATCATATGCACACTCAAGCTAACTGAAGTAAATGATATGTACAGCCTCAGCAAAAGTAATAATTTTAGAAATTAAACTACTGTGAAATATTACTTGTGACTTATTATATACTTTACACTACTAGAGATATTTCACATGTTTACAGATATACAGGGTCCAACACAAATACTGCCCCTTTTTTATTATAAAATCATAAGTACATAATTCTGTAACATAATGATATTATACTCAAGCACACTGTATATTTTAGGTGAAATATTCAAATTGAAACTATAAATTATTACACCCATATTGCTACCCTTCCAACCACACTGAAGCAGGTGTTACTTCTGCTGGGTGCTGTATATTGATACAGGATTTATTCTATATTTACTTACTTATAGGCAATTAGAGATTTTTCCAGAATAATTGGGCCCTATACCTACTTGGTTTTTTCTTGTCTTACTCACTGACTTTTGTATCTAAAGCCCAAATACAGAGCATAGGGAAGGTAAAGATGCAGGTTCCACTGCCGGGAAAACCTCCTCTCATACCCCTTCCCCAGGGGGCTCAGGTCCCTCTCTGTGCCCTGCAGACGCTGCACATTTCTCACACATGCTGCCTCCCTGGGGATGTGGCTGTCTCTCTACATGTCTGCCTCCCTGACTGGTGTGTGCTGCTTTTTCATGCAGAATCCATGTTTTATTTATCTTTGCATTCTCAGTTCCTGGGGCATTCGTGGATCTCAGTAAATATAGCTTTTGAATACCAGCTAGTCAGAACTCAGATTATTCCGGGTCATAATTTATTGAACATGTGGTGTTCAATAAATGCCAGGGTCAAATGCACAACACAAGAATGAGTGGATCCACTTCTATTGACTGCAAGGAACCTAAAGTGTGTCACAATTTAAATAATAAAAAATAAACTTTTGTGTTTATAAGACTCACATTTTTTTATTTTTATTGTTGTTCAGTTACAGTTGTCCCCGTTTCCCTCCCCTCCCATTGCTCTTCCTTGCCAGTTTCAATTCCTGTTCCCAAAGACAATCCCCTCCCCATTGTCCTTGTAAATGGGTCCTTTGTAAATGTTCCCCTTCTTTTCCCAGTTATCCCCCTCCTCCCTCCACTCTGGTCCCTGTCAGTTTGTTTTTTATTTCCATGACTCTGGTTCTTTTTTGCTTATTTGTTTTCTTGATTAGGTCCCACTTACAGGTGAGATCATATGGTATTTGTCTTTCACTGCCTGGCTTATTTCATTGAGCATAATGCTCTCCAGTTCCACCCATGCTGTTGCAATGGGTAGGAGCTCCTTCTTTCTCTCTACTACATAGAATTCCATTGTGTAAATGTACCATAGTTTTTAGATCCATTCATTGACTGATGGGCACTTAGGTTGCTTCCAGCACTTGGATATTATAAATTGTGCTGCTATGAACATTGGGTGCATAGGTTCTTTTGGATTGGTGTTTCAGGATTCTCGGGATATAATCCTAGCAGTGGAATTGCTGGGTCAAAAGGCAGTTCCATTTCTAGTTTTTTGAAGAAGTTCCATACTGTTTTCCATAGTGGCTGCACCAGTCTGCAATCCCACCAGCAGTACACTAGGGTTCCCTTTTCTCCACAACCTCGCTAGCACTTGATGTTTGTTGCTTTTTTATGATGTCCATTCTGACCAGTGTGAAGTGGTATCTCATTGTGGTTTTAATTTGCATCTCTCTGATGGCTAATGATGCTGAGCATCATTTCATATGTCTCTGGCCCTCTGTATGTCTTCCTTGGACTGTTCAGATCCTTTGCCCATTTTTTTTTAAATTGTATTGTTTGTCTTCCTAGTGTGGAATTATGTGAGTTCTTTGTATATTTTGGAGATCAAACCCTTGTCCAAGGTATCATTGGCAAATATGTTTTCTCATATGGTTGTTTCCCTTTTTATTTTGCTGATGTTTTCTTTAATTGTGCAGAAGCTTTTTAATTTGATGTAGTCCCATTTGTTTATTCTTTCTGTTATGTCCCTTGCCCGAAGGGACATATCAGTGAAGATATTGCTGCACAGGATATCTGAAATTTTCCTGCCTATGTTCTCCTCTGGAAATGTTATGGTATCACAATTTATATTTAAAGACTTCCACATTTTTTAAATCATATCTACTGCCCTTTAAGTAAAATTGTATGTGACATATTTAGAAAGTAATTTTAAAATATCTGTAATACTTATTATGTATAATTCTGCATCTGTAGTTCTAAAATATTAATAATAGCTAACTCTTGTCTGAGACCATTGTGTTTTATATATAATACTATATATAATTTACACTCAGTACTTTATGTGTGCTCCAATAAATAATGTATATACACATTATATATATAATGTATGTATAGTAGTCCCCTCTTATCCATGGAGGACACAGTTCAAGATGCCTAGTGGATGCCTGAAGCTACAGATGGTAGCAAACCCAAGGTAGATAGATAGATAGATACGGAGATATAGAGATATGTATAGCTATGTATCTATAAAATGTTTTCCTCAAAATATGCACCTATAATAAAGTTTAATTATGAATTAGCACAGTAAGAAGTTAAAAACAATAGCTAATAATAAAATAGAACAATTATAGTGATATACTATAATGAAATTTTGTGAACGTGCTCTCTCTCTTTCTGATAACTGATCTGATCATCAAAACAGTTACTAAGTGACTAATGGGCAGGTAGCACATACAGCCTGGATACCCTAAACAAAGAGATGATTCACATGCCAGAAGGGATGAAGCAGGATAGTGAGAGATTTAATCACTCGACTTGGAGCAGTAGGCAATTTAAAACTTACAAGCTGTTGCCCTGGCTGGTGTAGCTCAGTGGATTGAGCGTGGGCTGCGAACCAGGCATCGCAGGTTCAATTCCCAGTCAGGGCACATGCCTAGGTTGCAGGCCATGTACCGCAGCAACCACACACTGATGTTTCTTTCTCTCTCTCTCTCTCCCTCCCTTCCCTCTCTAAAAATAAATAAATAAAATCTTTAAAAAAAAAACTTACAAGCTGTTTATTTCTGGATTTACCATGTATTATTTTCAGAACGCTGTAGACCGCTGGTAACAAACTATGGAAAACAAAACTGTACATGGGGGGTGGGGAGCTACTATACATGTATAAAATTTATACCATATGTACGAATCTTACCTACACTATTATATATAATTTATTTCCCACACAAATATTTCATTTTGTCCACTTAAAGATGAGGAAACAGCACAGGGAAGTTAAATAACTCACACGTCACTTAACGTAGAGCCTAAGTTTTAACTCACTTGTTTTCTGCCCTGAATTTTATCATAATATTTTCAGCTAATCTATCGCTTAAATTCCTCTGGGCACATGGAAAGTTTGATGTTATCAAGTTAACTTCCACCTAAATTCAGAAATGTCCATTTGTTCTGAGTAGTTTAAATAACAATGCAAGGGATTATAACACAATCTTATCCACACAAGAATCACAGTCACAAGAGTTGCTGACAGTTGTCAAATTTGAACAGTAGCTTCCCATTGAAAAAGAAAAGTCCTTTGACACCCAGATTCAAAACCGGTGAGTTTCTTCCATCCAAACATAAAATGACTAAACAGTTAGGAGAGACCTTGTGAACTCACCATCTATCTATTCTGAGCAAATCAGGCCACTTGTTCACTGGAAGAAAAAAAATTATTCAAAATAAGTTCATAGGGATTAGGACGATGTGCAAATGCTGGCATGGACTGGCAAAATAGGAATAGTGCTTGCTTTCTGTGTAAGCACTGAGTTTCCTGACCAATGTGCAGTTCTATTTATTTGGTAATGTATTTATTATTTTACCTTTCCTACTCTCTACAAGTGATTGAGACCTTAAGAACACATATATGTACGGTCAGTTTTTAAATATCTGAAAGACAGACTAAGAACCAGAGAGAGAAGGGAGCGATGTCGATCAGCAACCACTAAGATAGGTTAATGCAATTGAGAGTTACATTTAGCACTGAACTTCTTGGCAGCCAAAGCTAAAAAAGAAACATTACAAATTATGTAGTTTACATTATCTGATAAAAGAGTGGAGTTTGTTCTTTGGAACACACACAGTTTTTCCTAACATTAAATTCTGAGAGAACTTCTCCCAAGGATATGTAAGTAATGGACAATGTTAAACAACAGATAGATAGAAGTTTTGTAAAAGATGTGGAAATTTATGCTGTTTCTTACCTTCTGAATCATTCTCTATTTTTCACATATTTATTTGCAACTCTGTAGCATTAGCCCCTTCCCAAACAACCCAATATAACAATTATAAACATATCTTAACCCACAAATCTCAAAAAAAAAAAAAACCCATTGCATTAATGGCTACAAATATGCACTATTTTTTAGACTTTGGAACTTATGGAGGATTCTAATCATATTTGGGGGATAGACATAGAGCTTCTGATTTTTTAATTATATCAAAGTTTTCAGAAAACCCTACCAGCTATTATTACTGCAATTAAAAAAAAAGAAAACAAAGCATATCAACACAAGGAAGAAGGGCATAACTTCAAAATAAAGAACAGTCCCCTAACTTGCATATATGAGCTTTTTAAAAACCTGGCTGCATAATTCTTATTATTTCTTCTTTGTAGCAGACTGCTGACAGCAACCACATATCTCTTCCCCAGAATTCTTGTCACCAATATTCCAATCCTGTCCAGTGCTCTTTGTTGGCAAAGCTTCAGTGTAAGCTATCAAGGAAAAAGAAAATATTTGAAAGACCCAAATCCGGTTTCAGAAAGCAGACCAGAAAGGGTGAACTCAGAGCTAAGAGGGAATAAACTGGTAACTGACATATCATCCTTCATAAAAGCCCTCTTCCAAATTCATCATCTCTTACTGTTCCCTGCAAGGCTCATTTCACTTATGCACATGGAGCATACCAGGTACACTCCTGCCTCAAGAGTTTGCCTTGCTCTATTTTACCCAGGATGCTTGCCCTTCACCTCTTTTCATGTGTTTGCTCACATGCCATCCTCTCAGCGATGGAGTCCTTGGCTACCCTAACACCCCATCTCCCTCCTTAGCCTTATTTTACTCCTTAACACTTACTGACATATACTAAAACACATATATAGTTTACTCACTTATTTATTTTGCTTTTTTTAGTTACCTTTCTATCCTTTGTAGAGGTCTAGAAAATTACCTTTACAAGAATAGAAATTCTGTTTTGTTCCTGCTGCATGCTCAGCACTCAGAATAGTACCTGTCTCAGAGAAGGTATATGGCAAATATATGTTTAATAAATGGTATTTTAAAAACTTAATTGTTTATATGCATTTTAGTCAAGAATAATGAAAAGTGTATGGTTCAAAAATTAAATCATGTGTCTATGCAAGGCTTGTATAAGAATGTTTACTGCTTTATTTACAATAGAAAAAAACCTGTTAAACCATCTACCTGTCTATCAATAAGAGATCTGATGTATATTCTTAAAATGGAATATTACTCATCAGTAAAAATTAATTAACTACTTATATACAAAGCAACATGGATAATTCTCAAAAATGTATTGAGCTAAAAAAGCCAAATGCCAAATGTATGTACTATGTGATTCTACTTATATGAAGTTCCATAAGTGGTAAAACTAATCTTTGGTAACAGAAATAAGGTAGTATTTGCCTAAGGAGAAGAGAAAGGAGTATGAGGTTACTTTCTGAGGTGTAGAAATGCTCTATATATGTATTGGGGTGGAAGTTGCCCAGAATTATACACTTATGAAAACTCACCAAATGTCACATTTAAAATGAGTACATTCATCCTATGTAAATTTTACCTCAGTGAAAAATTCAATTATAATTTCAATTCAAAACAAGATTGTAAAACAATCAAGATCTGTTATCCTAATTTGATGATACTCTGTTAAATAAACCAGACATTCATGACTTTCTCATTCATCAAAAAAGACTAAAGAAAAAACATAAGTTTGAATTTATGAGGGGCAAGATTTGATTTCATTCTCCAGAAGTCAAGTCACAAATAAAGTGGCTGAGAGACCAGGTTAAATTCATCTGTAGCTGAACAGAGACTTGAGAAACTTAATTGTGGCCTCAAATGTTTAAAAATTAAAAGACCTATAGTTCCTCTTTCCTCTTCCAGTTCTGTTATTTCTCATGATGCTACTGCTATTCAAGGCTGAGTACAAATACCATATGATCTCATTTACATGTGAATCTAGTGAAAAGAAAAAACAGAGGATGGATACATGGAACAGACTGACAACTGTTAGAGGAGAGTGGTGTTGGGGGACTTGATGAAAGAAGGTGAGGGGATTAACCAAAAAAAATATGTGTGTGTGTGTGATATATATATATATATATATATATATATATATATATATATATATATATAACACATAGACATAGCAGTGTAGTGATAGCCAGAGGGAAAGGGAGAAGGGAATAATTGGAGTTGGCCAAAGTGGGGGAAATGAGGACAGAAAGAGACTTTGCTTGAGATAATGGGCATATGATGCAGGGTGCAGATGATGTTTTATTGAGTTGTACACTAGTAACCTGTATGGTGTTACAAGCCAATGCCACCCCAATATATTCAATAAAGAAATAATTAAAAGACCTATAATTCTTTTTTTCCTTTTCCAGCATGGTTCTTCCAGTCTTGTTATTTCTCATGACAGCTACTGCTATTTAAAGCTGGGTACTGGTTTAATTTTTGAAATAGTCACAGTTTTAAAGATCATGAATTATTGAAAGAGGTTACCTAGGAAATGATGGGGTTTCCCTCCGTTACTTTGAAAGAAAAGGCTGCATGGATGAGGACCGTTACAAGAGTCTGAATGACTACAGTTAGTCTCCCCATGTACGCTCAGTTCTGCTTTAAGTTCCTATCATTTTACCATGTGTTTGTTTTCAATACTATTTTGCCATTTTGAAAGTGATATACTCTAATTTCTTAGAATTATTGTGCTTTAGAGCCTTATGCAAAAACTTTCACCAATTATACTTCACTTCCTAAGTTGCCTGATCTCTCTCCATCAGTATCCACCAGTCCAGACTGCAACCCATTCTTTAAACAATTGGGACTCATTATTCCTCTGTCCTAAAGTGCATGACCAATCCACTCACTACACAGTAGAATTTGTTAGGCAGTTCCATAAAGAAAAACAGAGAGAAAAAGAGAATCCAGACTACACTGGCCTACTGACATTACTTGGCAAGAGTAAAAATGAAGAAAGTACAGCTGTAGCTGGTGTGACTCAGTGGATTGAACACCAGAGTGTGAATCAAAGTGTCAGTGGTTCAGTCCCCAGTCAGGGCACATGCCTGGGTTGCAGGGCCAGGTCCCTAGTAAAGGGCATGTGAGAAGCAACTACACATTGATGTTTCTCTCGCTCTCTCCTTTCCTTCCCCTCTATCTAAAAATAAATAAACAAAATCTTTAAAAAAGAAAAAAGAAAGTACTGTGCCATTATACCTTATAGAAATCATCCCTGTCTCTGAGCATGATGCTAAAAAAACAGGAATACCAAAAAGGAAATGGAAAATTAAGGTGGCCCTCAGATAACTGGTGATAAAGCTAAAAGACCAGGCTCCTTGAAATCAGTAAGAAATCTGTACCTGCTTGCACCACCTTTTGGGCATCAATTAATGATGGTGTCTGAATATAGGCTCTCATAAACCCTTATTTCAAACATGAAGGATTGATTAGATACAGGCTTGGTCATCACTTTATATCTGTACCAGTGTAGACATCCTACACTAAAAATCCTATTTACCTGCATTTCACACTGTATTGCTTAAGCTTAGAGGGCCATAGAATTTTTTTTTAAGTATCATCTTCACAGCCTAATGACTTGGTGTTGCACTGAACTCCCTTTAGCGAGTTCACACAACATGACTTGGTCAATCGTTTTGATAGAATCCATTACTAAGCACTCCTTAAACTCATAGCTCACCTATAACAAGGTTTAAATAAGTTTGTGTATTGGATGATAACCTTCCTCTGATATAAATTGGAAAAGTTGGTAGTTTAACATCAGCCAAGTGATTCTAAAGACATAGGTTACAGGCTCCCTGTTGAACTTCAAGTGGTATAGATGTTTGAGGTTACAGCTGGAATATTCTGCTCATGAGACCAAATCTGGAATTTCTACTTTTTCTATACTAACTGGATTCTGCCTATTCTCAAACCAGTACCCCTGACCTGGCTTCTGCATTTAATCAATGAATTTTGAAAATGATTGGATAAGACAGTGCAGACTGACATAGGTATGATGTAACTATTCAACTACTTAAAAAAAAGTCATCAAAGGCAAAATAAATATGCAACTGATGCTGAATTAGCAATGCTGTCTTTTCCATTATGCTAGAATATTTTTAATTTGATGTGTATCATGGGCAAAACATTTGCTTCTAGAATTGCTAATGCTTTTAATGCATACAATCTTTTATTCTAAGTTTAGCAAAAAAGAGCAATTATAATTTGAATGACATAACTTGACCTTAAATGGTTTCCTTATTTGAAAATCAATAACTTTGTTTCAGAGCAGAAAATAAATATTTGGCATGTTGATGGTTTGAGATTGTTTTCTCACTGCCAGGAGTCTTTCTTACCCCCCTTTTTTTGTTTTATGAACCACTGAACAAATTTTAAGACAATATTGTATCTTCCTAATTAAAAATCAATTTCAGAATTCAGTTGGGTAAATAAAAGCCTATGAATCAAATATAGTTGAGAATCCAATGTCATTTGCAGCACTACAATTGTCCAAATTGATTTGATTTCAAATTTATTTGGGGACATGCTTTAAAAATACATGCTTATTTTTTCTTCAAGTTCTAACATAGCTTATAAGTGGCTCTACTTTATGGTCTAGCAGAGAGGAAGATACTTAACATAAATGGGACCGTGAGAGAGAAAGAGTAGTGGAGGGATTGTAAAAGAGGCATTAAAAAAATGGACTTGGTTTTTCATTCAGACCTATAGGTGAGAGATATGACAAGGAGACCTTGAATTGTCCTCTTCCTAGACAGCCAGACTAAAATATATAAATGTACTTGATATCACTGAAGACCAGAATTCATACGGTTAAGTATATGCCAGACATCCAATGTCCTCTGCTTGGCTCTTTGGCTCATCGGTCAATATGAAATTCTCCAGAGTCCCTTTAACATCCAGGCAGGAGTCTAGACTCTACTATGTCTGATAACCACCGCATTGCAGAGCTGCTCAGATGAAACTTTCAAGCCTCAGTGGCCCATAGAACTGTGGACGCCTAGGAGGGTCACTTGTTTCAATCCATCCTGAGAGATCCAAAAGTATCTAGGGGTTGAAGTTTCAAATGCATAATTCAGGAACCAACTTTTGGCTGTGTAATTTGGGGCAAGTTATTTACCCTTTATTAAAAGTCAGCTTCTTGATTTGTAAAATGTAGTTATTAATACTTATCTCACAGTGTCATACTGAGAATCTAATGAACTAATGCTTGTCAAAATCCAGCACAATGACTCATGACAACACATAGTAAATGTTATTGTAAAAATACATTAATTAATTTAGGACCCAGATTACTCAAGACCTACATGGCAGTCCTGGTGAGGTGGGTACTCTGTTGGAAAACTACTAGATAGACTCATCCAATTCCATCATAGACTTGCTCCTTCATCAATCATCCATCTAAACCTTCTCCTTGGTGGCTAAAGGAGCCAGTTAGGACAATATTATTCCAGGTTGTGTTTCTTCCAGGTTGTGTTTCTTTAGTCTCCTTCTTACATAAAATTATATATATAATCTCTAGAACATTGTACACAAGACAATGATGCCTCAGTCCCCTTCAAAGTAGGCACCTTGGGATCTCACACAGTTCTCCCAATCGTCATCAACTGCCCCATCATATTTTCCTGAATCTCACTGATGATCTGAAATCTCTTCCCTTTCAAAGGTAATTTTAGTTTTAGGGGAAAACCAGAAGTCACAGGGCACCAAATCTGGGCTGTAGTGGGGCTAAGTCCCCTGGGTGACTTGATGTTTTGCCAAAAAACTAAGCATGAGATGTGATGCATGAGCGGGCACATTGTCATGATGAAGCTGCCAATCACCAGTTGCCCATAGTTGTGGCCTTCTGAATTATCCAAACAGTTTCCACAGAGAAATGTTCAAGCTTAACACAAAATTTGATGCAGATTTATTACTCTACTCTCTCAGTCATTTTGAATACAACAGCCACACAGTACACATGCTCATTCAATGGCATCTACCACCCCTACTGACTAGTACAGTGAAGTCATTGTTGTTCATGTATGTGCATTCCAGTCCACTCCCCTCTCCTTGGCTGCCAGGCTACATCCATATTGCACAAACCATTCTCGTTATACTAACAATGGTTGGACTTTTTCTGAACAGACATTATATATATTATATATGTGTATATGTAATATATAATATATATATAAAAATAGACAAACTGTGGAAAATCCACATACAATAAAACTTCAAGCTTTAAGTACTAAACAGACAACAGAAAACAATAACTATACTAAAAAATAAAGTAAGAAAAAGTGTTATAATTTCACAAAAGAGAAAAGAAAGAAAGGGAAAAGTGAAAGAGGAGAAGATGGAGGGAAAGAAGGAAGAAAATAGGAAGGAAGGAAGGGAGGAAGGGAGGAAAGGAGAAAGAGAACAAAAGGAAAAGAAGGTGGAGGGAGGGAAGGAAGGAAGACAGATCTTGAGCTTTCTTTTTTTTTCATTTAATAGTTGTTTTATTTTTGTAGCTATAAAATAATTACATGATAAAAATACCCCAGAAGAACCAAACTATGTAGCAATGAATGACAAAGTGTGAGAGAATTTCTGCATTCAATATATCTGGCAGAAAAACTAAAGTTAAAATGCTATGTAGAACAAAATTGTTTTTAAAATATCAATTCTTTTCCTTAAAAAAATTACTGAGTCTACCAAGAAAATACAAAAGCATAAGGCTGTAATTAAATAATAGTTGTGTTTAGGCTATTACAGTGCAGGTTATCCTCACGGCCACATACATTCTGCTTCACTGCTGCTTGCACTCTGCTGGGTTTTGATTCTTCTTTGAGCCATAGTCTGGATCATTTTCCTCATCTTCTTCTTCCCCTTCCCCTTCCTCACCTGCTTCTTCACCTTCTTCATCATAATAATCATCATCATCTTCAATAGCTTCTCCAGCAAAATACAACACTGATCTTGATTGTACACTTGTGTAAAAAGTGACCAATTTCAAAGTCTGCAGCAAGGATAGCTTCAGCAGCAACATCCAGATTGCCACTCTCAGAAACTTCAGGAGGAGCAAAAAAATTAAAGAAAGAATCATTGGAAACTGTTTTGGTTACAGTATGAACTGTCTCACATCCCTTGTGTTTCTGCTTCTTTTTAATGATTTTCAAAGTGACATTTTCCCCTTTTTTCCAATCTATCTGACACTCTGTACAAACAATAATTTCTGGTCCATCAAAAGAAAAGGGATCAGAATCATCTGGTTCTGACCTCATCCTATGTGTCTTTGTCAACACTTCATTTGTGAAATACTCATTGGGTTCTAAGTGAAATTCTAAAACAAAGCTCATAGGCTGGCCAGCATCTGAGAACTACACTTTAATTTCTTTCAAGTGCTTCAGAATAGGTTCTTCATGTTCCTGAACTATATCACTGAGCAAGTCAACATTCTTAAAAACAGTCAACCAAAATTCAGGGATTTCCTTGGGGTCTTTTCTTCATCCTTTTTCTCATCTTCAATCTTGGCCTTTTCTTTAAGCTCCTCCGAAATTTCATGTTTCTCAGCTGGTTTCCATTCACATTCTTCTTCCATAGGTTCATAAATTGCATTAATGATCTCAACTCACTTATCAAATAAAGGCTGATAGAGAACAGCATACTTTCTTTCAAGATCATGAACTTCCTCATAGAACTTGGCTTCTATCTGTGCACATTTAGCTTGAAGGTTTTTGAGAGCATTCACTCATCTTTTAACTACCTTAGGCAAGCTTTCAATGTATCCTGTTGGTCTTTCTACCAGACCATCAAGTCTTTCTTGGAGGGCTGCAAGAATCTGAGGATTTTGCATCATCTGAACAGTCAGCTGACATCTTTGATTTTTGTTTCTTCACCAGTTTCTTCTTCTTTTACTTCTTTAACATCATCCAAATCTCGATCAAGTTCAGACTGTTCTTTGTTGTCAATGTCTGCCATGTTGTAAGAACTCTAAATATCGATGGCTAGCATGGGTATCCAGGTGGCCGGAGCTGCGCAGCCAGTGACTCAGGGTGGCAATGGGAGGAGCAGGAGGTGGCATCTCAAGCAGATGGTGCTAAAAAAAGCCAGGCATTGAGCTTCTAACAGCCAAGGCAAAGTGGGAAAAACTAAAGATTTAAGTTCCATTCTCTGCTTTAAAAACATTGATGAAAGGCCCTGGCTGGTGTAGCTCAGTGGATTGAGCGCGGGCTGCGAACCAGGCATCGCAGGTTTGATTCCCAGTCAGGGCACATGCCTAGGTTGCAGGCCATGTCCCCCAGCAACCGCACACTGATGTTTCTCTCTCTCTCTCTCTCTCCCTCCCTTCCCTCTCTAAAAATAAATAAATAAAATCTTTAAAAAAAAAAAACATTGATGAAGTCATCAGAGGAAACAAACATTTTTCTGGCCTCATGCTCTAAGATTCATTTATTGGGTAAATGTCAAAATAAGAAATATTGAGCAACATAATGTACAGGCACTCAATATCAACTTTGGAATTATTTTTCATTGAAATGGTATTCTCTGTTGCACATATAGCTCTTCTTTGTCCCTACTCAGTCTTCATTAAAAGCAAAATACAATGTCATGAATATAACTGTATAAATCTAGGGTCATGGAGAGGTGGTTGAAGCCCACATAGAGATCATCAAAGAAAGAGTCAGAGTTCAAGGCCTTGCATCATTGCAGGGATTGAAGCTGTTCAAAATGAAGATAATTAAAATAAAAGATAAGCCCTGGCTGGTGTAGCTCAGTGGATTGAGCATGGGCTGCGAACCAAAGGGCCGCCAATTCAATTCCCAGTCAGGGCACATGCCTGGGTTGTGGGCCAGATGCAACCACACATCGATGTTTCTCTCTCTCTTTCTCCTTCTCTTCCCCGCTCTAAAAATAAATAAATAAATAAAATATAATAAAAATAAAATAAAGGATAATAAAGAAGTGTGGAGCCAGGTAATTGGGAGGGCCATCAGTTTGGATGTTGAAATACCTTACCAACTCATGAACTAGATTAAAATCATCTGGTTCTCAGATATTAAAAGATTGTCTAGGAATTGTGTAGATGGCAGAATCAAGAATAGTGGAGGAAGGTTAAGAAAGAAAATGAACTGAAGAACTATGTTGAAGAAATTACTGGCCCCAGCCATCCCGGCCATCCTGCGGTATTCATCTTGGCTGCGGATGTTCATTAAACATGCGTAATACACAGAATCTACCATGAATCTGTGGGGATACAGAGAACATGGCTATACCCTCTCGTGGGGAGAGCCCATGGCTAACCCTCTAGTGGGGAGAGCCCTGTTCCTTTGTCCCAGTGGGTTTTTATTGAGAAAGTAGACACAGTTTGTGGATTCACAGTCTAGCAGAAGGGATCAAAGGGAACAGGTAACTTACAAAGATGCTAACAGAGTCCCTGTTGTGATTCTGGGCAGGGATTGGAGTTTTATCATATGAAAAGGACTACATGACTCAAAGGGCTAGTTTTGGTTTCCTGTCTGTGCTTTCAAATTCCAAGTTAATAACATCCTCCAGCAAACAGATCTCACAGGATCTTGCATATTCTATGTCCCAGGCCTGATTACCCCGGGGGTCCACCGTCTCCAGTCTGAGCTGCCCCTTTGGCTGTTTGCTTAGGCCTGAGAAGGGCAGGTGATAGAGGCAGCCAGGAGACTTGGATTTAAGACTCAGGCTCAGAGGGGGCAGGGGTTGATGTCGATCGCCCCTTCCTTTCCACAGCCCCTTCATTTCCACAGCCTCATGAGTCTCATTCCAGAGGCCTTTACATGGTCAGTACCTGTTTTAGGTCCATTCTCCATCTTAGAGAATTGTTACCTGTCATTGGTTAACTGATCAAGCATTAAAGGACAAGCACAGAACAGGTAGCATTCATGCCAGGGGAATAAGTCTTGTCTCCTTAGTAGCTCCTAGTCCAGAGGTCTCTCACTCAGCCCAAATCACAGGGGGTCACAGCTTCCTGAGACCAGGCAGGGTGGCCCTCAACAGAAATATACTGAGTGCTTGTAACATGCCAGGCCTTCTGCTAGATGCTCTTCAACATTGAATCACCTAATCTTCACAACCACCCACAATAGTCTTATAGTGGTGGAGGCCAGTATCAAACACATTTATGCTCCAAATTGTGTTCTCTGCACTCCTTCAAGTGGATCACGAAAATGACCCCTTATAGACTGCCCAAAAGGAGAGTCTGAAAAGAGGGTAGAACCAAAGGAAGTGCAACAGAGGAATAAGAGCTATGCAAACCTTCATATGCTATGCGTTTCAGGTACACAGAGAAAGTGCAGACTCTACAGTGAGTTTTAGGGGAATGTCAGATTTCAGTTTTTGTGTTAAGACCAAAAAAAAGTGAAAAAAAGAGTTGAAGATGAAAATTTAAGTAAAAGCAAGAAGAGAACAGGCACCGTGGGGATTAGTGGGCCATGCAGGAAAGGGCTGCTGGAGGTCCATTAGTGGTCTGGAAGGATAATTGTTGAATTAGTTAAATAAGCTCACCCAGAATGCGAATAGAATGTTAGTGTACAGTCACAACTTCTCTGGTCCTGAGCAACAGACCCTCACTTCTTGTTCATTCTACCTTGCTTCCCCCAGTTCAGCAAAGCAGCTGGTGCTGGGTTACCTTCCAACATCCTGTCCCCTCCACATTCCACATACCCAGCCTCTCAGGACATGTCTGTTTTGACACATATTCACTTTTTAAAAAATTACTTGCACCTGTCCAATCTGTACAATTCAACTAGATTTTAACCATTTTTTAATTTTTAAAAAGATTTTATATATTTATTTTTAGAGAGGGGAGAGGAAGGAGAAAGAGAGGAAGAGAAATTCAATGTGTGGTTGCCTCTCACACACCCACTACTGGGGACCTGGCCTGCAACACAGGCCTGTGTCCTAGACTGGGAATCAAATCAGTGACACTTTGTTTCCCAAGCTAGCACTCAATGCACTGAGCAACAGCAGCCAGGGCCATGTTTTTAAAACTCAGGAAAAATTGAAGACAGGGATAAGATATTATTTGCCCAGCTTCAAGGTGAATCTAGATATGAGCCCCTCTCATTTATGAATTTATAGTCAGAATTCTAGAAAAATGAACTCATTTTTTACTTTTTAAATATTTAATTCATACTCTGCATTGTGGTGGATAAATAAAGCCATCTACCAAAGTGTCTCTACTCCTACTTGTAAATGAATAATCATAGGGCAATTTGCACATAAAAAATAATAACAACCATCCTAAAGAAGTAGTCGTATTTTTATATTTTTATATTTCATTTAATCTATATTGTACTTTTTCATTGCCATTTAATCCCCTTATACCCTTTCCACTCAGCAACCACAACACTGTTGTCCATGTTCATGAGTCCTTTTTCCTTTTTGTTCAGTCCCTCCACCTGCTAACCTCCCCCTGCACTAGCTGTCATATGCTCTCCATCTAAGAGTCTGTCTCTGTTTTGCTTGTTAGTTCAGTTTTTTCATTAAATTCTCTATATAAGTGAAATCATATAATATCTGTCTTTCTCTGACTGGCTTATTTCACTTAGCATAATGTTCTCCAGGTCCATCTATAATGGTGCAAAGGGTAGAATGTTCTTTTTTATATCTGAGTAGAATTTCATAGTGTAAATGTTCCATAGTTGTTTTTTCCAGTCATCTATTGATGGGCACTTGGGCTGCTTCCACCTTGGTGATTGTAAATAACACTGAAATGAACATAGGGGTGCTTACGTTGTTTGGAATTAGTGTTTTGGGTTCCTTCAGATATATTTCCAAAAGTGAGATCACTGGGTCTAAAAACAGACCCACTTTTAATTTTTTGACCTATCTCCATACTGCTTTCCACACTGGCTGCAGCAGTCTGCATTCCCACCAACAGTGCAAATGGGTTCCCCTTTCTCCACATCCTCACCAGCACTTGTTTTTTGATTTATCGATGATAGCCATTATTACAGGTGTGACATGCTATCTCATTGTGGTTTTACTTTGTATTTTTCTGATCATTAGTGACATTGAGGATCTTTTCATATGTCTATTGGCCATCTGTATGTCCTCTTTGGAGAATTGTCTATTCAGGTCCTTTGCCCACTTTTAATGGGTTGTTTGTTTTGGTGTTGAGTTTTATAAGTTATTTATAAATTTTGGATATAAACCACTTATCAGATGTATTGGCAAATATGTTCTCCCATCCTGTGGGTTGTTTTTTTTTTTTATTTTGTTGATGATTTCCTTTGCTGTGCAAAAACATTTTAGTTTGATGGAGTACAAGGTGTTTATTTTTTCAGTTGTTTCCCTTGCCTGAGGAGATATATCCAACAAAAAATTTCTACAAGCAATGTCCAAGGTATTGCTGCCTATGTTTTCTTCTAGGATTTGTATGGTTTTAGAGCTAACATTTAAATCTTTGATCTATTTTGAATTTATTCTTGTGTGTGATATAAGAAGGTGATCTACTTTCATTTTTCTGCACATATCTGTCCAATTTTCCTAACACCATTTATTGAATAAACTGTCTTTAGCCCATTGTATGTGCTTGCTTCCTCTTTTGAATATTAATTAACTATAAATGTGTGGATTTATCTGTACACTCTCTATTCTGTTCCACTGATCTATGTGTCTGTTTTTATGCCAGTACCAGATTGTTTTGATAACTATGGCTTCATAGTATAGTTTGATATTAGGCAGTGTGATTCCTCCAACTTTGCTCTTCTTTCTCAGGATCACTGTTGCCAGGCAGGGCCTACTGTGTTTCCATATAAATTTTTGAAATATTTCCTCTAGTTCTGTGAAATACATCATTGGAATAGTGATAGGAATTGCATTGAATCTGTAGATTGCTTTGGGTAGTATGGACATTTTAATGATGTTAATTCTTCCTGTCCATGAACACAGTATGTGCTTCCACTTACTTGTATCTTTTTCAATTCTTTCTTCAGTGTCTCATAATTTTCTGAGTACAGGTCTTTTATATCCTTGATTAGGTTTATTCCTAGGTATTTTATTCTTTTTGAAGCAATTGTGAATGGGATTTTTTATTAATTTCCCTTTCTGTTAACTGATTATTGGCATATAAAAATGCAACTGATTGCTGGATATTAATTTTGTATGCTGCTACTTTGCTAAATTCACCCATAAGTTCTAGTAATTTCTTGGTGAAATCTTTGGGGTTCTCTAGGTACAGTATCATGTCATCTGCAAATGAAGACAATTTCATTTCTTCCTTTCCAATTTGGATGCCTCGTATTTCTTCTCTTTGTCTGATTTCTGTGGCTAGGACTTCCACTAAAATGTTGAATAAGAAGCTAAAAGTTGACATCCCTGTCTTGTTCTCCATCTTAATGGGAATGCTTATAGGTTTGGCCCATTGAGTATATGCTGGCAGTGGGTTTGTCATATATGGCCTTTATTATGTTTAAGTATGTTCCTTCTATTCCCATTTTGCTGAAAGTTTTGAACATACATGGATGCTGGATTTTATCAAATGCTTTTTCTGTATCTATTGATATGATCATGTGGTTTTTATCCTTTGTTTATGTAGTGAATCACATTTATTGATTTGTGAATGTTGTACCAACCTTGCATTCCCAGAATAAATCCCCCTTGACCATGGTATGTGATCTTCTTGATGCACTCTATTCAGTTTGCTAATATTTTGTTCAGGATTTTAGCATCTATGTTCATCAGGGATATTGGCCTATATATTTTTTTTTCTCTGTGGTGTCTTTATCTGGTTTTGGAGTTAGGATAATGCTGGCCTCATAAAATGAGTTTGGGAGCCTTCCCTCCTCTTGAATTTTCTGAAGTAGTTTGAGAAGGAAAAGTATTAGTTCTTCTCAGAATGTTTGGTAAACTTTACCTGTGAAGCCACCTGGTTCAGGGCTTTTGTTTGTTAGGAGTTTTTTGATCACTGCTTCAATTTTATTAGATGTAATTTGTCTATTCAGATTCTTTGATTCTTCTTGATGTATTTTTGGAAGATTGTATGATTGTAGGAATTTATCCATTTTGTCCAGAGTGTCCAGTTTGTTGGCATATAATTGTTCATAATATTTTTCTTACAATTTTTTGTATTTATTTGGTGTCAGTTGTTATTTTTCCTCTTTTACTTATGATTTTATTTATTTGGGTCCTTTCTCTTTTTTTCTTGATGAGTCTGATTAAAGGTTTGTCAATCCTGTTTATCTTTTCAAAGAACCAGTTCTTGAATTCATTGATGATTTGTATCTTTTTTTAGTTTCTATTTCATTTATTTCTGCTCTGATCTTTATTATTTCCTTCCTTCTACTTACTTTGGTCTCTGCTTTTCTTTGTCAAGTCTCTTTAAGTGTAAAGTTACATTGTTTATTTGAGCTTTTTCTGTTTT
>PVIA01012831.1:0-35741 GCA_004024845.1 Tonatia bakeri
CTACTTTATGACAATGAATTTGACAAATTATATGAAATCCAAAAACTTTACAGACATGCAAACTACCAAAGCTAACTTAAGAAAAAAATGATTATATAAATAGTTCTATATCTAGTAAAGAAATTGAATCTATAGTTCAAAATCTTGCCACAAAAATGTTTCAGGCCAGGATAGTCTCACTGGTGAATTCTATCAAACACCGAACAAAGAAATAATATAAAGTCTCTACCAAGTCTTCCAGAAAATAGAAGTGGAGGAAAACTTGCCAGTTTACTGTGTGTGGCTACGTTCCCTAACTCAGAGGGGAAAAGACATTAAAAAAAGAAAATGACAGACCAATATCTTTTATAAACACAGATATAAATATTCTTAATAAGACTTTAGCCAAATATACCAATTTATAAAAAGGATGAGGCATTTTGACCAAGTCAGGTATATTCCTGGGAGGCAAGCTTCTTTTTTAGCATTTGAAATCAGTTTAATTCACTATTTTAGTAGAATAAAAAAGTAAAGTTAAAACCAAAAAATAAAAACCTCTTGGCAAACTCTCAGCAAACCTGATCAAGGGCATCTGTTGTGGATTTCTCCACCAAATGGGCCCCGAAACAATGACCGACCTTCTGTGGGCATGGGCAAGCCCCGCTCCCGGTGAACTTCTGTGGGAGGACCCACTGTTTGCTGCTGTGTCCCTTGACCAGTTTTTACGTGAAGTAGGACCTCAGTAATATCTGTTAAGTGAATGAGTGGACGGATGGGCAGATGAATGTTTTCAGATGTCCTGTCTTGATGAAAACCATCTGTGTCTCACTTTCCGGAACTCGGTAGGCATGAGGGAAGCTTTTAGGTTTCTCAGACATTGAGGGGATTTGTGGTCGTGCCCGAGGTCAGTCTGCCTGTGGGCGAATAGGTTTCTGAGGTCTCCAGAAGGGAATACACTCATACAAATCTTGCCCGGCCTCACACCCATATCCTTGGGGCTAAGTAAACCTCTCTGTCTGCTTCTGCTAATACTTGTGTCAACCGATCATCACTTAGCTGCAAAATAACAAACCTTCTTTCCAGCAAGGATGATCACACCCACTTAACGGAGGAGGACTCCGAGGGGCACGGCATGATCTTCCTCCATCCGTTCCGCGAGTCTTCAGTTGTGTGGCAGTCAGGCTGATGGATGAGTCATCCCAATTTCAACTCAAGAGGTGGGCCTCCAGTAGTCCAGAGCAGCGGCTGGCAAACTATTTTTCAAGGTGATTCGGCTAGTAAAATTTTAGGCTTTGCCCATCATAGTCTCAGTCGCAGTAAACTCTGCCGACGTAGCGTGAAAGCAGCTACAGACAGCCCACACGCAAATGAACAAAGCTGTGCTCCAGATCAACTTCGTTCGCAAACACATGTGGTGGGGCGGATTTGGTCTGTGGCCCATAGTTTGCCGACCCCTCGCCTGGAGCAGTGTTTCTTGCCCAGGCTCCCGTTGGAACTACCTAGCACAGAAAGGGACCTGAATACGATGCTCTCACTTCTCCCCAGCACGGCAAAGACCTGGAGCACTGGCTCTCAAAGGGTGGTCCTCAGCCCCGAGTCATGTGGATGCTGGGTAGAAATGTAGTCTCGGGCCCACCCCTGGATCCAAAACTCGGGAAGTGAGGCTCAGCAACCTGCATTTTAACAAGCCTTCTGAGTAATTCTGATGCACATTCAAGTTTGAGAGTCTAGAGTAATCAAGAAAAATTCTTCCCATTGTCATGTTTGCAAATTCAGGTGTGTAGCCAATCAGTAGATGGAATTTCCCTAATCACAGAGATTTGTTTAGGAGTGATCCAGTATGGGAATATTTTTCAAAATATTTAAGAACCAGCCTAGCAAGGGCACCAACCGATCAGAATAGGTACCAGCCATGGCACCAGAGCAGGGTTCTGAAGTCCCCCTCTTAAGTCAGGCACTAAGCCTTTCTTTGCTGAATTTTGGACTGGCCTGCAGGGTTCTGGGAGGCCAGGGTAGAGGAGATGCATTTAAGGGGGAAGCAGCTTTTTTAGGGGGAGGAGTAGCTATTTACCAACTGTATGAATGTCTTTCACTATTTTAACAACTGGTACAGCTGCACCGGTGCATACCAGCTGCCAAGCTGCCTTGGTTCAATTGGCACAAGCCTCAGTTTTCCCTTCAGTGACTGCAGAAACAACAGTGAACCCCACTGCATATGACATGTATCCATGAAGATACCAACCTAAAGATGAAGCCAACTCGGGGTGGAGCGCACAGTTGAGAGCCAGAGAGAAATGGAGAAGCCCCTCTGAAATCCACCCTCCCTCAGGATGTTCCATTTGCCTGACCCAGCTTGAGTTACATTTTCTAGCTTTTGCATCTGAAAGCATCCTATCTGCTGAAGCCACTAAAAAGAGGCCCAGAAAGTTATCACAAGGGAACCCTGTTTCTGAGGATCTGCCTGAACTGTCTCCCTTCCTTCCTGAAGATTTGGGTCGTGTAGCCCCTTCCTTCTTCATCCCAAGGTCTGGAGAGGGAGCAGCTCAGGCACCCCTCGCCCCAGCTGTGTGTTGGGCTGGCTGCAATGCTTATTTATTAGTGAAATGCATCTGATCAGAGAGGCCCGCCTGACAAGTTCATTACATATCAATTTAATTAGCTGATTTACATTTAATTTACATTTCAATTAATGTCTTTAGCAACAAAATGCCGCCTTAATAGGGTAATTGCCTGTTAGGCAATATGTAAAAGAATAAATAGTAACATTCTGAGGAAGAATTCCTATTTTCAATTTTTTATTACCATAAATAACTGAAATAATTATTGCTCTTAAGGGCCACGTCCTCGTTTCCTTCTGGGCCTAATTATAAAGACTTAGTACCTCATTAAACAAAATGGTTTTGGAGTCACAGAAAAACATTACTCGAATCGTGACTCATTAGTTTCGACAGAAGGGGAAAACTGTGATAGCAGTCACATTTGGGGGGCTGGGGTCTGTCTCACTGGCTAGGCTTGTCCTCTCTGAGCTGCAATGTCTGCGTGGTGGCAGAAGGCTTGTCTGTTCTGCATGCAACAGAGATATCAGTCTGGGGGTTGCTCAAATAGCCTCTTTTAAGTATTCTTGGAGATGAGGAGCTCACCACCTCCCAAGGCAGACTTTACAGAGCCCTGGATTTTAAGATCTCCTTCTTAGATTAAAATCTGCGCCCCTGCCTTGAGTCCATTGGGATAGGTGCTTGCTAGGTAAGTTTTGGCTACGGGCATGTTATGAGATTACCTTCATTGTGTAATAAGAGACACTGACCATCCTGAATAGGTAGGAATAGCAATGAGTTGAGAACTTTGGAAAGGAGGGCAAATGATCTGAGAAACTGAGAGAATGAAACTGCATGTTGAGAGTACAAGAGGAAAAGCTGCCATTCAGCCAACGAGAATAGTAGAGGAGGGTAAGGGACAGAGGTTGGGTTCTGAAGAGTCAGACACCAGAGTCACAGTGCAGACATGGCTAGCTTGCTTCTTGAAAGGTGGCTGGGTGTTTAAGATGAAAAACTTAAAATAGAACATTTTAAGCTGAAAAACTTAAAACTGAGAATTGAAAACTTCAGGGGCAAAGAATAGGGTTCCTTTAGGATGGAGTCATTCTTCCTTAAAGAACCGTGGCAACCATTGCCGTCAACTCCCCAGCCAGTGGCAGCATCTTTGTACTGCGTCCAGCTGTCTCCAACAGTGCCACCACGTGGGAGCAAGATGCAACAGCAGGAGTGGAATACCCCGAGCTTAATTCTGTGTCAGTTTGGCTCTGAGGCCCTGGTTTGGATTTGATTCTTATACAAGCAGAGGAATGAAGAGAGGACTCAGCAAAGACATATGGGACTTCCAGAAAATAACTCATCTAAGGAATGAAGGATGGGAGAATTTGATTATTTAATTAGAAAAAAAGAGAGCATATTTGCATCCTAATATTTTGTCTGTGTTTATTCTATTGCCGTTAGATGACCACTGGTCTTAGCTTTCTCCTCTCCGCCACTCAGAGCCAGTTTTCTCTGCGTCAGCCCGCAGCAATTAAGTGATAGGATTTAGGTCCCTCGTTCTACCTTCGCTCACTGGTTAATCACATTTCCAAGGGAATTACTTCTAATCCTCCAATCCCTCTTAACTGCTTTTTTTTTTTTTTTGAGGTGGGGATCGGTTAAGGTTTTTAAGATCCCTTGATGCCTTAGTCACTCAGGTCTGGCTGTCACCAGATTTGTCGATAGCCTTTGTAAAACAGATACCAAAATCTGAAAGCAGACTTCAGAATTAGTGCATATGACACAGGGTGAAGGCGGCTGCCAGGAAAGCAGCAGCTGGTCCTCACCATCCCGGGGAGTCTGGAGCTACCTTTGCTCTTCCTGGGACTTCCCTGTTAAATACAGAGCAGGCTGGGTCTAGTTCTACCAAACCCAATGCTCCTTTCTTTCCAATAAAAAATTATGTAACACTTTTTAATAAGAATTTCACAGAAAATGTAACTTGCATACATGTACAACTTTAAAAAATGCATGTATTATTCTAAAAGGAGAAATAAAAGAGAAGTAACATCTAATAGAATAACATGTCTTGCCGTATGGAAATGCTCTGGAACAAGTACATAAAAAGATATAATGAAGCAGCAGCACATGCTTTCATTCTTCATAAAATTACCTAAATGTGAGAATTGCAAATGCAAACTGACTCAGCCAGGTATTTTGAATTGTGATTCAAATACTGCCACTAGCTGAGAGCAATGTGTTTTTCTAAACTCTTGTAGGGTTCTGAACAAAATATATTTTTTTCCTGGAATTAATAAGAAGTTGCATTATTCCTGAAAAAAATTGCTCTGTATTAAAATTATGCAAAAAAGGCTCTGAGTTTATATGTGAAATGAAGTTAGCCTGCAAATTCAGATATTTATAAATAAGTTTTTCACCTATAAGAATATGTAAAGGAATAGGATTTGGGATGCTGAACAATTCATTATGTGGGGCTGCCTGGCATTTTTTAATATTTCTCACTAAGTGCCAGGAGTACCTGCCCCACAATTATTGTGATGGTCATTTTTAAAAGACCCACATATTTCTGCAACACCTATGAGATAATGTCATTCTCGTAGAGAACCATTTATCTGCAGCAATGCAGATTTACACCTCAGTTTCCCTTCCTTTCAAACCCAATTCCTTTTTGAACTAAGATTTCTATTCTAAGCCCCAGCTCCCTGCCTTACTCTTATTAGTGCCCAGCGGCCCAGAGATGTAGGACTGGTCCAGTTCCTATATTCTCAGTTGCTCCTTACTAGTTTCTCCTTACCTGAGACTTCCATACAGACTATTAGCACACTCCAGAGATCATCCAAACTACCTTTCCTTGGTTGTGGCCTTCTTTATGGATCATGAGAGGGTCCTGCTTGTCCACCTTGGGAACGGCAGCCTCCCACGTCAGTGTCCTGCGCCTGTCATCTCAGATGCACCATGTTGGTGCTCACTGGCCAGACTTGCAGCTGCCCGCACCTAGGGTTCTCTGCATTCTGCAGCTGCCGGAGCCCACTCTGCCCGCATGGCTGGCCAAGAAGGGCTGGAATCAGCCCTCACCCAATGGCTTATGGGAATATATGGATAAAGACACCAGATTCCTCACCCCTTGGATGGGATAATTCTAAGGTGTGTATTCTACACTGGCTCTCAGTGGGGTTAAGCTCTAGTTGCCCACAGTGGTGACCTGCTTGAAAACATATCTTTTATTGGCCTCCTTCCTTCTCTGATTAGTTTCCTGGGACCACCGCCTCAATAAATGACTTGTACTCAAATAATTGTCTGAGGGTTCTGTAGAACCCAAACTAAGACAGGAACTCTGGGAGAGCCAGTTTCCAGGGAACCTGTGTATAGAAGAACGCCCAGCTCTCCAGGGGAGAAGTAGTGAGAGGACTTGAATCTGATGGCTGAGACCAGATTCCTGGCACTTGAATCCTCAAGTCCATCCCCAGGTTTTCAAGGAACTCTTCCTACACTAGGAGGCCTATGACGCCTGTCTTGGGATTTTTGTAGGTTTGGGGGTTGACAGGAAAGAATCAAGTTTTGCTCTTGATCCCAGATGCTGCCATTCAACTGCCTTCCAACTTGGTCCTGAACAGCATGTCAAGAATGGATATGAGAATCAGAAAGGATGTTTACCCTTGGTGAGTTTTATACATGACTGTTTTTGGTAAGTTACCAGACCCTCTGAAATCTGACTGAGGGGCTGTGTTTCACTGCCTGGAGAGACTTCCCCTTCAAGGACTGTGATAGGGAAAGCTGAGAAGCAAGGGTGCACGTGAAGAAACAGCTCTAAAGAATGACAACAATGGCAGCGGAGTGTTGGGTCTCTCTCCTTTTGTCATGGTGGTAGCACCGGTTGACAGACAAAGCCACAGAGAGGTGAAGTGGAAAATGACCATGGCACCCATGCCTGGACAGCTTCTGTGGTTCCAGAGGACACCCGTCACCACCCCCCCATCCCTGGCCCCGACCCCCATGGGGAAGAGAGGGCTCTGGGGCAGACCATAAAATCCCAGTGGCTTTGCTGAGTGGGGGCGTAGGTCAGAGGCCTGTGGTGCTGATAACTACACTTGTATTCATAGCAGGGCTGGGGCCAGCTAATCGCTTTGGTCAGCACATTCCAAAGCTGCTCTGTAACTTCACACTAGACAGGGGCTTTCTTCTCTTCACAGTTTACTGGCAAAGTGTCAAATGTTTTATAAGGCAAATGCTGCCATCCGTCCAGCTGTGCTCAGTGGTTACTGCCAGCGAGGATGTTTCAGTTGGGACTCACACTAGGGTAACTTCAGGTTTAAAAGCCTGCCTCTGAATGCCGCTCTTCATGCCCTTTAAATGTTGCAAATCAAAGGCACCCAGGGAGGGTTGGTGATTGGCAAACTTCCTTCCACAGCCATGAGAATATAGCCCTTTGTGTGGCTGGAACAGCTGGGGTGAAGAGGAGGGAGAACAGAGGTAGCCCCCCAGGAGGTCAAAAGTCCCAGCGGACAAGCAAAGCTGGTTTCCCTGGGCTCGGGTCAGGCTGGGGTACTGCTGACACCCCGCTAACAACCAGCAGTGCCCAGCAACTCCTTTTCAGGTGGCAGCGCTATTTTCCCCCACTTCCTCCCCTTCTTCCTTCCTTCCCTCCCTTTCATACCTGTTCATTCTTTGTGTGTCTGCAGTGTGACAGACCTACAGATTTGTTGTACATCCAAGAGGCTGCAGGGCCCCCGACTTGCACTGGCATGTTCCCCAGTACTGTCTTCATTTATCTTATTTTTCTGTAAATTGCACAAGGAAGATTTTAATAGCAGTCTTCTAAGACCCTTGTCTCCATCCACTCTAATTTCTCCTCCACCTCCATTGCCTTCACACATGGCAGCAATCAAATGGACATGGCAATTTGGAGATCCAGCTAAAGGGGAGTCAAGTTGAAGTTCGGGGTTAGGACATTATGTTGATGTGCTCCACAGTCACTTCCCATGCACAGTTCAGCCATTGCCAGCTGCCCCTGGCATAGGAATGGCTTTCAGGAACTCTGCTGTCTCCCACTGTACTGACTTATCCAATGTGGCCACCCAAGGATGTGGGGCCTCTGCCGTAGAGACACCCACTGGCAACAAAGCACTGAGTGCTGTCAATTCAGAGGGTGCAGGATCAGGAGATGCAAGGAGATGCAAAATGCCTTGAATTCTTGTAGCACCCAGTACAAGAGACTTGCAGAGGTTGCCAAAGTAACAGTCTGAGAAATAAATGCAATAAGGAGCTGAGAAGTTAAAATAAACTTTTTTGAAGTCTGGAAACTAAATACCCACTTTTAATCCATTATGCTAGAAGAAAGACTGAATTATCTTTCTGTCCTCTGAAAAGAAAATGACCTTACGAAAATTGTATGTGGTCATATGAAGAGGTGATGAAAAAAATACTGGCTGTGCAGGAAAAAATATTATAGATGCATAATATATCAGGGAGTTAATTAACAAAACTACCACATGATATTTCTGGATTTTGAGATTTTAAAAAATTTAATTTGGGACTTGTTCTTTCATTTTTAATAAATTTTTACTTTCTTAATTTTCCATCAATAAACTTTGTATTCTTTTTCTTAAAGGGGACTTGCAAATTACACATGTAAGCTTCAGGGTCCATAAAACCCATAACTGCTGAGGCTCAGTGATAGCTGCTGGGTGTGGAATAGCTAAGACCTGGCCCTTGCCTTCAAGGGTCTCACAGGCTGCTGGGCCAGCCCAATTCAGAAACCAGCAGTGACACAGAGTGTCACCAGGAAGTTCAGGGCCTCAGCTTCCCTTCCTACTGCCAACTCATTTTGTTTTCCATTCAGATATGGATTGCTAGGGGCTCATGGCATTTCCATCCCTTCCTGTGCCCTCTCACACCTGGGGCATTCCCAGACCCCCTCCTGCCACACCCAGTCAAAACTCATCCCAGTTCCCCGTACAAAGCAGGACTGCGCTGGATGATCCCCATATGTCCTCTGGGTTCCCCTGTTCCCACCTGTAAAAAAGTCTTGAAATTATCTTTCCAAACAAACACAGTTCTTTCCAGGAGAGGATTAGGCCGTCTGTCTCGGGGTAATTTATTTCTTTCCTACTTGGTCTATTCCAACTTCTTTTGCTCTTCCCTCCCCAGCCCATTGCAGCGAGCTGTGTTCTCCTATTCAGCTTTGACAAGATGGTTAGAAATGTGAGACCATCTAGAAAGATTTAAAGGAAACAAGGCATTGTGTGCTGTGAGGGAAGGGCTCTCTCCAGTCCGTGGCCTACACGTGGTGCTGGCCTGGGGCCTGTTGGTGGTGGAGAGTGATGGGTGAGGGGCAGGGCCACCTCCATCCAGCCCAGGGGCACTGCAAGGACAAAGGCTTTGTCTTGTTCTTTTCTGCTTCTGCAGTGCTGAGTGGCAGGGATTCCATAAACACTCAGTGAAGGGAGGAGAGAGGGACAGTGGGACATATTACCACTGAGATTGCTTCATTTTATAAAAGGCACCCCCCCAAACCTTTCTGTGTTTGAATTTCAAAGGAGTTTTCCAGTTTTCTATGTACACATTATCCCTCTTTCCCTCAGACTCCAAGGAAGATGTGTTGGCCTACTTGTTCAGACCAATAAACTGTGCCCTCGACCCCAGACTCTCCTGAGTCCTTCAGAACACAGCTCCTATAATCATCTTCCTGCTTCCCGACTGTAGCCCTTCCCAAACTCTCTACTGCCTCCTATTGCATAGCCTATAACCATACTGAAACCTCTCCATCATTAGGCATGCATGCTCTCTCACACACACACACCCTGCCTTCTATCCACCCTCTGAACTATGTCCCCCCATAACAACCATCTATGAGTTTTCCATTCTTCTGCAGTTGCTGTCGGTACTGTTTTATTTGGCATTTATCCATGAACTGAAGATCATCTAATGGAGGTCGCCAATGACTGCATTTCAAATCCATTAAGCACTTTCATACTTATCTTACCAAACTCCAACAGCGTGGGGCACTGTCACCACTCCACTCCTGAAACTCTTTCCTCTTTGGCTTCCATGACAATTCTGCTGCATGTTCTTGTGCCTCCCCATGTCTCTCCCCTTTGTGGCCGGCAGCAAGGTGATTTCTGTGAATGGAGGCTTTTATTTTCCACTTCCTCATTCTCCCCTTCAGGGACAATAAATCTCTGGGCAGACTTTCCCTATTACAATGCCGAGGTGCTGAAACTTAAGTAGGCCACTGATCACTCAGCAATGAACCCCAAGAAGACTAAGGGGGTAATGATGAAGAGCATTTTGAACCATGCTGAAGCAGAAAGGCTGGAGGAACCAGGGCTCAGCAACCTGGGGGATAAAAGGTGTCACAGGGACTGGATAGGAGGGAGAAAATGTGCTCTCAGCAGTTCCAAACCATGGAATGGGTTATCGAGTGGAATCTTTGAGGAAGTAGATTTTGCCTCATTGTAAAGGAGAACTTGTAACAGTCACAGCCATGCATCAATAGAAAGGATAGCTTCATAATACCAGGGTCCCTGCTAGCCTATAGGGCATTTCCATGTGAATTAAAAAAAAAAAAGGTGCTTCTTTCTTTATGTGGTTAAAGCCTGAAACAATGGCACCCAGCCCTCACTTGCTGCTTGGGGCAGGTGCCCTAGTGCAGATCTGCTGTCACGCTGTCTAGTGAAGCAGCTACGAAAGGTATTACATTCTCCCTGGCTGGCGTAGCTCAGTGGATTGAGCGCGGGCTGCGAACCAGGCATCGCAGGTTCGATTCCCAGTCAGGGCACATACCTAGGTTGCAGGCCATGTCCCCCAGCAACCGCACATTGATGTTTCTCTCTCTCTCTCTCCCTCTCCCTTCCCTCCCTAAAAATAAATAAATAAATAAAATCTTTAAAAAAAAAAAGGTATTACATTCTCTGTCACTGGAAGCATTCAACCAGTGATTGGATTATCTGTTTTGGTTCTGTAGGGAATATTTATTATAAAGATCTAACCCTGGTTATGAAAATGTGCTAGAGATAGGGAAAGGAAGATGAAGAGAAAAATGGAGTGAGAAGGGAAGAGTTTGATAGAAAAGAAAATAGAGGGAAGGGAGGTAAAAAGGAAGGGTGGTGGAGGAGAAAGGGAGAGAATGGAGACAGAGATCGACTGATCCTTTAAATCTTATACCCAAATATGCATAAATCCAGAGCATTGCCCTTGTTTTATGAGCAAATAATGTCTAACTGTGTCTGCCACAGGAGTTAATGCGTAGCCTGGTATTTTCCTCCCCTGCTGGCTAGTTGAGTCCCAGTTTTGTTCTAGGTGGTACCATGGGTGAACCGTAATTGGTGTACACCAGTGGTTTTCAGCCTGCTCGCACAATGCAGTCACCCATAGAATTTGTGTATGTAATCTGCCCCTTTGGGAATGAAGCCCAGGTACCCACTGCTTTTTAACTTCTACAGGTGATTCCAGTCAGGATTGAGAACCACTTGTCCTCAGTTACAAACATCCTTTTCTCAATTGTGAGGTATTTCACTTCTAGCCTCCCCTGCAGTGCAGGAGGCAGGGTGCCCAGTAAAGGAGGTCTGCTGGGAAGCTTCTTAAAAAGTCTTTATTTCCCTACAAAAGGGGACAAGCATGGCTCCCTCATTAGTTGGTGCTTCCCTTCCTTTGTCCCTTCCCTGGTGTGAATTGGACAACCAGCCTGAAGACAAAAAAAACAAAAACAAACACACACACACACACACACACACACACACACACACAGAACATGTAAAAATACCAGTGAAATGCGAAGATAGGCCTGGGCTTTCAAACCAGGTAAGCTCCCATAGCATCCCTCTCCTGACCACCTCCAGGCTTCTTGTTATGAGAGATAATTAAATGTCTTTATTTTTTAAGCTAATGGTAATTGAGTTTTTGGTTATTTGGAAGTAAAAGCAATTTACCCAAGCATTTGTTGTTTTCCTGTAAGGCGGAAGCTGTTATGATGGAAAACGGGAGAAGCATGGCCCATACTAACATTCAGAGTTCAGAGGATGAGTCTTCCTAAGACGAAAACGTGAAATGGATTTGAGTTCTTTTCTTTTTTAAAACAAGTTGTATTAGGTTGACTGTTGTGGTGCAAACAACAGAAATTTATTTTTGCACAGTTCTGGAGGATCAAGGTTCAGGATCAAGTGCTGGCAGGGCTGGTCTCTTCCGAGGCATCTCTCCTTAGCTTAGAGATGGCCGTTTTCTCTCAATTTCTTTGCTTGATCTCTCCTTTGTGTGAGTCTGTGTCCTAATCTCCTCTTCGTATAAGGACATCGTTGGATTTAGGGCCCAGCCACCAACCTCATTAAATCTTAACTGCCTTTTTAAAAATCCTCTCTCCAAATAGTCACATTTTGAGGTAATAGGGGGACACAATTGAGCTCATAATAGTGGTGATTCAAATTTGGCTAGGAATAGGATGTTCACAACTGGCTTAGACCAGTGGTTCTCAATCCTGACTATACCTAAAGAAATTTATATAATATATATGACTAAGCCTCTTATCCAAAGGTACTGATTTGTTTTTTAATATATTTTGTTCATTATGCTCTCACAGTTGTCCCAATTTTTCCTCTTTGTCCCCCTCCACTGGTACCCTCCATGCCCTCCAGCAATCTCCCCCCTTAGTTCTTCTCCATGGATCATGCATATAAGCTCTTTGGCTTCTCCATTTCCTATACTGTTCTTCATACCACCCTGTCTATTCTGTACCTACCAATTTGTACTTTCTAATCCTTGCACCTTTTCCCCTTTCTGCTTCCCAGCTGATAACCCTCCAAAAGACTTGCATATCTATGATTCAGTGTCTGTTCTGCTTGTTTGCTGAATTTGTTTTTTAGATTCAGTTGTTGATAGTTGTGAATTTATTGCCATTTTAATGTTCATAGTTGTGATATTCTTCTTCTTAAATAAGTCCTTTAACATTTCATATAATAATGACTTGGTGATGATGAACTCCTTTAGCTTTACCTTCTCTGGGAAGCACTTTATCTGCCCTTTGATTATAAATGATAGCTTTGCTGGGTAGAGTAATCTAGGTTATATAGGTCCTTGCTTTTCATCACTTTGAATACTTCTTGCCAGTCCCTTCTAGCCTACAAAAATTTCTTTTGATAAATCAGCTGACAGTCTTATGGGGACTCCTTTGTATATAACTGTCTCCTTTTTTCTTGCTGCTTTTAATATTCTCCATTTATCTTAATCTTTGGCATTTTAATTATGATGTGTCTTGTTGTAGCCTCTTTGCATCCACCTTGTTTGGGACTCACTGTGCTTCCTGGACTTGCATGTCTATTTCCTTCACCAAATTAAGGAAGTTTTCTTTCGTTGTTTTTTCAAGTAAGTCTTCAATTTCTTGCTCTTCCTCTTCTCCTTCTGGCACCCCTCATGATTTGAATGTTGGTACTTTTGAAGTTATCCCAGAGGCTCCTTAGCCTATACTTTTTTTTATTCTTTTTTCTTCTTGATCTTCTGATGGAATATTTTTTTCTTCCTTATGTTCCAAATCATTTATATGATTCTTGGTTTCATTGATTCCATTTTTAGTTTCCTGTGAATTTTTCTTTAGTTCTGTTAGTGTAATCTTCATTTCTGCCTGGGTCTTTTTATGATGTTGAGGTACCCAATGTATTCCTTGAGCATCCTAATAACCAATGTTAAACTCTGCCTCTGATCAATTGCTTATCTCCATTTTGTTTAGTTCTTTTTCTGGAGTTTTGTTCTGTTCTTTCATATGGTCCATATTTCTTTGTCTCCTCATTTTGGCAGCATCCTTGTATTTGTTTCTGTGTATTAGGTAGAGCTGCTTTGACTCTCTGTCTTAGTAGTGTGGCCTATTATAGAAAAGTGTACCAGTAAATTGGATAGGGGCAGAGCCTTAGGTAATTGCTTGGGGGGAGAGGCAACCAGGTTGATGGAGTCTCAGATATGGTGTCACCACTCTGTGGCTCTGTGTGGGGGAGGGCTCAAAAAGGGGCAATGCAACTGCCTGGCCTTTAGAGTGTTGTCCAGGAGAAAGCTGTCTTTGGGCACTCTACCTGAGGCCAGACACTTGAGTTTCTCCCCATATGCCACTGGTGCCCTTCCAGCTGCTGCCCTGGTGCTGGAGCTCAGAGGACGTGAGTCTGAATAAGTCCTAAGTCCACTGTAGGCCCTTTAAGAGAAGATACCTGAGAATCCCACAGTTTCTTCTGCCATCCCAACCCCCACTGTTTTTTTCAGCCAGAAGTTATAGGGACTTATCTTCCTGGCACTGGAACCCTGGGCTGGATGGTCTGGTATGAGGCTGAGATCCCTTATTCCCGAGGTATCCCTCCCAATTTTTATCTACCACATGTTGGTTTGGGACCACCTGTTCTGCATCTCAGCACCTCCACATATCTCTACCCCTCCTACCCTCTGGGTGAATGTGACTTCTATAATTCCTTGGTTGTTGGACTTCCATACAGCTCGATTTTCTGATGATTATGGGTGATATTTGTTTTGTAGTTTAGTTGTAATTTTTGCTGTGGTTGTGCAAAGAGATGAGCTGTGTTTACCTAAGCCTCCATCTTGACTGAAAATCCAAGTAATCCAAAGGTACTGATTTAATTGATCTGGATGGTACCAGATATATAATCTTAGGTATTGTCAACAATTATTTATCTGAAAGTTAGTTAAACCAATTGCAGAAAAGCTTCTTACTTTATTATTATTATTTTTAACTAAAAAAGAATCCCAGAACTTTGAGGGAGAGATGAGAAACCAGTCTTGTCCTGATGAACAGATGCCCAGAGAGGAGCAATGTAAAAGGGAGTCTTCAGTGTGGAGGTCAGGCTGCATATCTATTTCAGAAGATGGGAAGAGACCCAACTCATTTCCGTTCTTTCCTGTAAGAACAAGGAAAAATGAAGACTGGCAGTGGCACTGGCAGCCATAACCACTTGAGGAAGAAGACCCAGAATGAAATATTAAGGGGTACATGGGGAGGAAGGGCAGCCACTTGGTGCCAGTGTGGCCTCATGCTTTTTGTTCATGCCCTCAATTAATAGGCCTGATTGCTTTTCAGGGACTGTTATTAGAATTTAATTTTGTCGAAAGTGACAGGTGGCCTAGAAGGACTGAAAGGGGCTGTTTATCACTTAGCATGCTAAGCAGCCATCCCCAGGACACTCTGCAGAGATGCTTTTTGTTTCCTGACAGCATGACTTAAAAAGTCCTCTATTTCAGCCATGATTTTTAAATTTGCCATTGTTGTTGCAACATTAACTCTAGACTAGTTTAAGAAATTTGCACTCAGCCTGTTTAACTTCTAACCCACATGCAGTTTTTGACCAAATCAAGAATAGTTTCCTGTTGCAGCCACAAACGCAGTGGCTTAAAACAGCACAAATTCATTATCTTACATTTCTGGAGGCCAGAAGTCTGGAGTGAGTCTTACAGGTCTAAAATCAAAGTGTTGGCAGGGCTGGCTCCTCTGGAGTCTCTAGGGGAGAATCCATTCCCTGTCTTTTCCAGTTTCTAAAGGCTGCTCTCATTTCTCAGCTCATGGCTCCCTATCACGTGCCCTTTGTTCCCTCCGCCTCCAGGATCACATCACACTGTTTTCTGACTCTGACTCCTGCTGGCCACCTTGTGATCACATAAACTCACCTGGATAAAATAAAGGAGGATAATCTCTGCATCTCAAGATCAATCCGTTGAGCACACCTACAAAGTCCTTCTTGCCATAGAATGTAATATTCGCAGGTTTGGGGGATTAGGACATAGCCATCTTCGTGAGGCTATCACTCAGCTTACCTCAAGTATTCAGTGTCCCACAGGTGCTTAGAGCTTGGAAGTTGTGGATAAAACAAATGTTATTTACATTAGAATCCCCCTCTTTTCTCAACAGCTCTATAGTGTCAACACCAAAAGAGGACCCTCCCCCATTCAGAAATTCTTCCCTAGAGTTAATGCAACGCTACTGGCTGGTGCCCAGGTCCTCATCCTTCCCGAAATGGGGCCGCGGGGTGGAGTCTCAGGAGGCCTCCCGCCAGGAAGGAAGTAGTGCCCATTTCCAGCAGCCCGTTTGTAACTGGGGTTCAGAACTTCACAGTGCGTCCTCCCGTGCCCACCGCTTGTTTTTCAAAAGCAAGATCGGCTAGTACTTGTTCATTTCCCCCCAGGCTGTTACATGAGAAATTGAAAGTGATTCCTCATTGCTTATTTCTTTCTAAAACGCAGTCAGAGGAATGGCAATTTAGTTATTATTGATTGAACTACTATTTCTTGCATAGGGAGACAATATTAATAAAACAAAACGTCCTCCTGGGTATTTATTATTATAGTTGCATAATACATTTTAAGCCAAATACCCTTTCCCCCACAAGGGGTACAATTCATGCTGTTCTATGTAAAAAAATTCTTACAGCGGGGTGATGTTTGCTTCATCTTTTCATTCCAAACTACATCAGAAATGTTACGTCTTATTTTTCTCAAGTCTTTGACACCATCCTCAGTGATAACCACACCTACAGTCTAGTGTTAGAGGTTTAGAAATAGTTCTACTTTAAAATATATAGACTCATTCTATGAATCAAATTAAGTGAGAGAAAAAATTTATATTCAAATGCAAGATCATAATGACATATTATATATAACATCTGTCCTATTGATATAGTAGTTACTGTTGTCATCATGATTATTCGCTTGTCTCTTAAACTAATTGGTATGTTTGTTATTAACAGTATTAAAATAATAAATAATAAGAGGCAGCATTTTATAGCAGAAAGAAGGCTGCCTTTGGAGTAAGGCAGATTTAGGTTCAAATTCCTGCTGGGCCAGGTACTCTGGGAGCATGGGCAAGTTGAGTTACTCTGAGCTCACTTTCTCATTTGTTAAATGAGATATAAATATTTACCTTGCAGAGTTGTGTGAGGTATATAATTATGTATGTCAAGTACCTTGTACCATCTCTGATACATAGTGTAGTGTTACCGAATGGTTACTATGGTTATCATTACTGTTAATCATCTTATAACTAATGAAGACACTGGCTGTTAGAAATCAATTCCTTTATGGAGACTGAACATGAATGAAAAGCAATAGAGGTCTTTAAAAATGCCTCTGACCACCTGACCATTTGGCTAGAGACTCGGAGTGCCCATCCTCACTTCATAAATGCAAAGTAGACTGTATAAAAATTCCCTAATTTATTCCTTCAAAATATTCATCAAACGAGGTAGGAGATCTGGGGAAGATTAAGAGCTAACATTTTTTATTGGACTATTTCCCATAAAATGTTACAGAGGATAGAAAGAGCGGAAGTGCAGAAGCTACCCGTGATCATAAATCTCCCTGAGATAGCACTAATTATAGTGGTGCCATTACAGTGCTGCTACTAATGCACATTAGAATTTTTACCAAAATTTGATGTCTAGAAATTGGCAGCTGGATTTTTCTATGAGGCTGAAACTTGAAGGCTATGACAGAGGGAACATTAGTCCATAGTTGCTATGGACTGAATGAATTCCCTGAATTCCTGTGTTGAAATCCTAATCCCCACGTGATGGTATTTGTAGGTGGGGCCTTTGAGAGGTAATTAGGTTCTTAGCATGGAGCCCTCACAAATGGGATTGTGCTTTTATAAAATAGACCCCACAGAGTTGCTTTGCCCACTTCTCCATGTGGAAGACACAAAGAGAAAACTGCCATCTGAAACCCAGAACAGGGCTCTCACCAGAACCCAATATGCTGGCACCCTGATCTTGACTTCTAGCCTGCAAAACTGTGAGAAATTAATATCCGTTGTTTATACGCTACCTATTCTACGGTGTTCTGTTATTGTAGCCACCCAAGCTGATGAGACAGGAGCTATGCCAAGAGACCCTAGAAACCTATGAGCAGTTTCCCCACAAGTTCAAGGCTGAGGGATGAGCTCTAAAGGCACAGGGTAAGATCACCTGAGGCTTTCCAGGTAACAAGTGCCACAGGGTTGGGAGCAGAACAGAGTTTCTTGAGATCAGGTACTGCTGGGGAACATTACAGTTGCGAACGCTCTCTTGTGAAGCGATCTTTTTTTTTTTTTTAACACTTTGTTAATACTCCTGGATTCCATCTGATAGACCAGAAAGGCTGCACGTTACCAGAAAGGACTATGTCCTACAGTAAAGCCTGCACTAGAGTTGCCTTAACATCTATAACCAAGCCCAACGAAAGCTATAGGGGAGACAGATTTTGGGGGCTGAGTCCTATCAAGGTAGAGGGGCTTTAACAACATATAAGGTTTTACACATATCTTTACTAACAAATGTATCATTGTCTGCATATGTTTATGCATCCAGGGTCTTAAAACATGTTCTTCAGAATACCCAGTATTCAATTAAAAAAATGACTAGACATACAAAACAACAGGGAATGCGATCCATAGTGGTGAAAACATGAGGTTAGTAGAAACACAACTTGGTAGGGCACAGATGTTGAATAGAGGATACAAAGACTTTAAAGCAGCTATTGGAAAATGTTCAAGAATTAAAGGAAAATATATTCAAAGAGTAAAGGAAAATTGGTCCTAATGAGTAAGCAAATAGGGAATCTCAGAATACATGTGGAACTAAAAAAAAAAAAAAAAAAAAAAAAAAAAAAAAAAAAGAAAAAAAAAAAAAAAAAAAAAAAAAAAAAAAAAAAAAAAAAAAAAAAAAAAAAAAAAAAAAAAAAAAAAAAAAGACCAAATAGAAATTTTGGAACTGATTAACACATTAACTCACATGAAAAATTCACTGGGCGAGCTTAACAGCAGATCAGGGATGGTAGAAAAAGAGTCCATTGCCTTGAAGACAGATTCATAGAAAATACACAAACAAAAGAGTCTGAGAAGAAAAGACTGGAGACAACAGAAGAGAACATTGGAGACCTGTGGACAGGAACAAGCCAATGGTCTAACACATACTCTGATTTCATGAGGATGTTGTAATCCAGATTCCAAAATGGGGAAAGGACAGTGGAGAACAGAAGGTTATAGGTCCAATTATCTTAGGTACATAGATGCGAAAACCTGAATAAAACATTGGTTAACATAATACAGAAGCACATTCGAAAACAGCGGTATGGGACTCAAGGGCGGCATGGCAGCGGACCCATCTATCAGTGTCATTCACTTCACAAATAGGCTAAAGTGTGTACGGCTCATATAATGTTCTCAATAATCAGGAAAAGCATTTGACACTGTTTAACACCTATTACTTTTGTGTAAATTTATATGGAACTAAACATATACAAAAGTAGGAATGATACTGTAATGAACTCCAGCCTACCTGTCATCAAACTTCAAGAACTACATGGCTGATTTGTTTCATCCACACTCTCACCCACTTTTCATCACTACCACCTCTCACCTCCACTGGAGCTTCTGAAGCAAATCCAAGTCATCGTACAATTCCACAAATACTTCAGTGTGTATGACCTTTTAAAATATAAGGGCTCTATTTTTAAAGAACAAGACCCTAATACCATTATTATGTCTAAAAATATTTATTTTAATGAAAATTCATTAAGATTATCATATGTCCAGTCAGCATTCAAATTTCCCCTATGGTCTGAAATACTTTATATTAGGTTGTATCTGTTTAGGCTTTTTTTTTAATCCATAGGGTCTCCCTTTTTCTGTTTTTTCTTTGCATTTATTTATTGAAAAAATCACATTGCCTTTCTTTTGCTGCTTGCATCGTCATAGTTTTGTTTACAGCAGGTTAGTATAGTTTGAATATTAGATTCCAGCACATTGGTGATAGATTTGGATCCTTGGCCAGATTTAACTTTGACTTTTGGTATCAAAAATGGTGTTGTGTACTCCTAACTGTGTTACCTCAGAAGGGACACAATGTCTTCTTGTCTCTCTTTTTGTGATGTTAAGACTGATCAGTGTGTTTGAGTGTTATCAGGCTGACCTACCTATTATTAAAATTCCTCATCAGCTTTTCCCTGATGGTGTTAGCAGCCACATATATTCTAATTCTTCATTCCTGTTCATTTATACCTGAAAGTTTTCTGCAAAGAAAACTCATCAACTCTTTGGTTACCCTGAGGTATAGTTCAAACAAGAAATTCACGGTGAATGCTGGATTCTTTCTTTTCACTTATAGGTGGAATAATGACCCCCCAAAATATCCATATCCTAATCCCTGATTCTGTGAATATGTTGTCTCAAGTTGCAGATGGAATTTTTGTTGCTTATCAGCTGACCTTCAGAAAAGGAGATTGCCTTGTAGACTCAGTGTAATCACTAGCATCCTTAATAATGGAAGAAGGAGGTAGGAGAATAGGTCAGAGTGATGCAATGTGAGAAAAACTTGATAAGCCACTGTTGGCTTTGAAGATTGAAGAAGGGGACCGTGAGCCAAGGAATGCTAGTGGCTTCTGGAAAAGTCAAGGAAACGGATCCTCCCCTAGAGTCTCCAGAAAGGAACCCAGCTGATCCCTTGATTTTAGCCCAACAAGACCTGAGTTGAACTTCTGACCTACAAAACTGTAAGATAGTAAGTTTATGTTGTTTTAAGCCTCCAAGTTTGTGGTAATTTTTTCTGGCACCAATGGAAACCCAACACAGTGCTTATCATCTCTATGAGAAAGATATCTCTAGAAACACAGGGACAAACAGAGAAACTATTCCAATCATTCAGAATTTAAAAATTTTAGTTTTAATTTTATTTGCCAGCTAAAACTATAAAAATATTTTTTCTAGAATTGCAATAACAAACCAGTAAAGATACTAAAAAATAAGAAACTATTAAAGAAAAAAACTATAATTAAATACCTAGGAATTAAGCAGAACCTTTAGGCAGGAAACTTGAAACCTCTAAAGCATAGAAGATATGCTAATAAATGGACAAACGTTTATGTTCTTGGATAGGACGATGTAATATTTCTAAGATGTCAATTCTCCGAATTAGTCTGTAAATTTAATGCATCATAATAAAAATTCCATTTGGACTGTTTGAGGAAACTGATGAAGTTACTCTAAAAATAAAGTGAAGCAATAAAGGATCACAAATAGCTACATCAATCTCATTTTAAAGAGACTTGCCAAACAGGATATTAAGAAGTTATAGTAATAGAGCAGTGTGATAATGTTGCAAGAATGACAAATACAACACTGGAAGAGAATAGAAAGCTTGAAGACAGAAGTTTAGGTAGCTACTATATGACACATGTGGTGCCACAAATCAATAAGGGGAAGTATAGAAAGTTTAAAAGATATTGTTGGGAAATTTGGGTCACTCTCTAGAGGAAAAACAAACAAAACAGAATCCCAGATTCCTATCTAACATCATGTACAAAGATTGAGTTTTGACGGATTAAACACCAAAATGTGAAAGGTAAAACTATGATTATGCCTTTGACTTGGGCAAGTCTCCTCTAATACTCAGTTTCCTCTGGCTGTCATTGTAAGCTGTGTAAGTGAAATTCCAATGAGAACTAATAATAGTTACTCTTTAGCAGTTGGGGAAACTGAAGCCGCAGAGGGATGCTACTAGCCTAATGTATCATTTCCACGTTGGAACTCAGGGTTCCTGAGTCCGGCTCTCTACTTGTGCACTGTTCCATTACACAAACAGTTATTTTTCCCTTTGTCTGCCTTTGAGCTCAGTTTGATGTCACAGAGCTGCCCCGACCTCACTCCACCCCTTAGGAGGCCCCGCCTCCTCACGCGGCTCCGCCCCGTCCGGCCTTCACCAAGCCCCGCCCTCAGACCGCGCCCTAGCGCGGCTCCAGTGCGTCCCGCCCCACCTCTCTTCCGGCCCCGCCCCCTGGATGCCATGGCAACGAGTCCGCGCCCCGCGCACTGCTGCTTCTCGGGCCGGACCCAGGCTGGACCGCGGGCCCCGGCCTGGGGGCCACAGCTGCCACCGCAGCCGCCACCTCGTCTCCTCCCCGTCCCCGCTCCGCCGCGCGTCTCCTCGCCTCACTCGGGCCCACGGCCGGGGTCCCTCCCCGCCGCCACACCCCGCGCGGATGCCGAAGGTGAAGGCTCTGCAATGCGCCCTAGCGCTGGAGATCCGCTCTGTGAGTACAGGTCACGCCCCCAGCCCCAGCCGCCTGGTGTCCCTGAGTCCCCGGACTTTACTCGGGACGCTTCTCCTGTTTAACTCAGAGAGCCCTCCAAACAGCCTTCACCCTCCGAATCATCCTTAGGTAACCTAGACCCATTGTCACCTCGGTCATCCCCGCCTCAAACGCTTGAGGTCCCTCCCACGGAGAGGCCTGAGCCCCACCTCAGCTCGCCTGGCTTCACCCCAACTTTCACTTGCCGTTCCTGCTAATCTTTTCCAAACCGCTTCAGAGATCCTCTCCCCGCCCCCAACTTTCCTGGGAGTTATTTTGGGAGGTGGACTTCTCTTTAAGTTCCTCTTTTCTGCTCCTCTTAGAGTATTATTGGCCCGCTTCGCTCTCTTCTGGGGAGCCCCCGGCGGAGGCGGGGGGCTGGTAGGATGGGGAGCATTTATTTCTTCCCAAATCACTGCAGGCAGACTTTGTAAAATTTCTAACCTTCTGACCGGTGACCTTTTACTCTCAGTGTAAATAGTCGAACTGCCACACCCAGCAACTGAAGCGTGTCATTTTACAAAGCACCTTGCCATCACCCTCTCCTCTCCTGGCGCCAACCCCTCAGAAATAATTTCAGGTCCCTCCAATCCTCCGACGCCCCGACGGTGAGGGGTTCCCCTAATCCTTCCGGTTACCCTAGGAAAGGCATCAGCTTTTAGAGAGAAACTGCTCATTCTCTGAACTCCTCCTGGAGGACCTGCGACCCCATCCAGGCTCTCCGGACTTGCTGAACAGGCTCCTTTCCCCGAACCTGCTGTGCAATTCCAGCGCAGGCAGAGGGGACTTGGACTCCTCCATGCTACGAGAAAACTTCCTTCCCCTTAATTCTTTAGAGAACTCCCTCATTCTCCTCTTCAGATGAGCCCCCAGCTTCTCTTCTTAAGGAAATCTCCAAAGAGCTTTTTCCATACCCCCGTTTTAGATCTGCAAGCAGTTTGGAACCAAAATTTTTCCTTCCGTCCCTTTTCTCTCCCCCCACCTCTCTAAGTCGTCTTATCTTTCAACTCAGTCTTTGCTCTCCCGTCAAAACTGGAGGTTGAGGGTGGTGAGGGTACTTAAATGTGCAACATTACTCCGCTGAGTGCTGCACCAGGCAGCCGTCTCACTTCCTGCACACCCTGCAGCAAAGTTTCTCTTTCCACTTAACCCCACGCTGGCAGCGTCCCCTCTCCCCTGGCTGTCCCTCCTCACATTATAATGAGGCTGCTGCAGCCCAGTCCAGGAAACCTCCAGGGAAGTCACAAGACTATTTTAGGTCTTTTGTTAAGTCTTAAAGAAGGAAGGCTGGCTTGGGCAGAGTGTGAAGCTGGTGTGGAGGAGATCCAAGTTTGTCTTTAAACCAACAGAGATTTTTCTCTCTGCTCTGTTGGAAACGATATCCCTGGCTTTAGATGTTTTCCTTCCACAGTTGGCAGATTATTTGGAAGTAAGATTAGTTCAGCAAAAGAATACATGAAGCTTCCTAAACCGCTCCTTGTGGGCAGTTAGTAAAAATCTACGGACTTGGTTACTGGCTGCTGCTCTGTCCCAGCTAACCAATGGGGTTTTGCAGCCTGTTGAGTGCGGCCGCCTGAGGGGCCGCTGCTGCTTCCCTTCCTTTGCCCAGAGGGACTTTCTGAGAGGAAGTGCTCTGCCGTGCTGTACGTGGTGACTGCCTAAAGGAGTCTGAGAAACACGTTTTATTTCCATCTTCTTTCTTCTCAGTATTAGCTGCACTACAGAAAGTGAAAGGCCGTAAAATGGAGTGTAGTCGTTCATGGAGGCTTTAGAAATTATGCAGGTGGAAACGTTCCTGTTTACATTTTTTTTTTCACCAAACGTTTGAGTCATAGAATTTTACATAGTTAAGAAATCTTAGCTGTCATTGCATTTATTTGTTTTTACGGGTGAGAAAATCATTGAGGTGTAGCATGACTGCTTTTCTAGGCTTGCACAACTGTTAGGGGCACGTCTGCAACAAGACGTTAAGTTTCCTGACCAGCGCAAGCCTATCAAATGGCTCTGACGGTCAGAAGCAGCAAAAAAGACTATTAATAACTATACAAGTTTAACAAGTTTAGTTAATTTGGCTTTGATTGAATAGCAGAATTGGGTGACCATAGATGTTAACATCTTTTCAATTTAGATTTTTCTTCTCAATTTAATTTTTTGCATTTATATGGCATAAAAGTTAAAGCTATATGAAATGATATATTCAGAGAAATCTCAATTCTGGCCCTGTTCAGACCTATTTCCCGTGTATACTCATCTGCTAGTGGTAGCTATTTTTATTCACTTTTTATTTACTTTTCTAGTATTTTCTTTTGTAATATAACCAAATAGGTATACACACGTACAATAAACTCTTCCATATTATTTTTACTTTTGCTTCTTAAACAATTGATAGTATATTATATAAGCTGTTCTGTACTTTGCTTTTTTTCATTTAATATACCCAGAGGATCATTCTGTATCTGTAAAAGATGGTTCTTTCTTTTCCCTCAACTTTTTATTGACATTTTCAAACATTCTGAGTAGTTGGAAGGATACTACAATTAATTTGATTTACTTGTACGTATGTATATGCCTATATATAAAATACATGTTTTTTGTTGAAAAATTTCAAGTAAATTATTGATATCATGATATTCCACTCCTAAATACTTAAGTAAACACCATCTAAATATAAAGGCCATATTTCTACATAACCACAAAATCATTATCACACAACTCAGAACTTAGTGATAATTTCTTAATATCTAGTCCATATTCAAGTTTCCTAGTTGTCTCAAAAATGAATTGGGTAGTTAACTTTTTCAAACCTAGATCCAGTCAAAGTTCATATGTTGCATTTCCTTTTCAGATCTTTTTAGTCCATTTTAATATAGAGCAGTTATACTTTTTCATCCCCATGACATTTCCTTTCTTCCCCTCAGTGAATTTAGATAAATTCATACACATATGTAGCCATTACTCGGATCAAGATTCAGAACACACCCATTACTCCAGGAAGTTCCCCTGTGCCCCTCTAGACCCCATGCAGAGGGAGCTACTATTCTGATTTGTCCCTGTAGTTTGCTAGTACTTGAACTTCATATTAAATGGAGCCACGTAGTGTGTCATATTTTGTGTTGGCTTCTTTCGGCCAGTATATATTTGAGATTCATCCTTGTTTGTTACTGTGTTTATCAGTGGTTCCTTTAGATTGTGGAGTAGAATTCTATTATGTACACATACCATGTTTATCCATTCTCTTTATTGAGATTATGTGGATTGTTACCAGGTTGTGGTTGCCATGGATAAAGCTACTATAAACATCCATTCGTGCAAAAATCTTTTTGTATACATTACCTTTTGAAGAGATGGGGTTCAGATATAGAATATCTCCTGTTGTGTTATTGTTTGAATTTTTTGTAGTGACATTTAATTTATTCTCCAAATAAACTAGAAGTTAGATGTTTTATCTCTGCTTGCCTATTGAAAGTATGGCACTCTATTTTTCTCTCCCCTTGTCCCCCTCCATGTTTATTTTGCTGCAGTCCTGTATTAGTGATAATCTCAACATTTTGTGTTGCTCAGCAGATCCATATGACTTGAGAGAAAATATATTGCAAGGAAGAACATGTGACTTTTCTCAATGAGTCTTTGGAGAAGGATATGATTGATATCCCAAGTAGCTGGTTTTTAAAGAGCAGCAAAAGAATTGTATTTCCCATCCCTTAACACATTTAATATTTGAAACATCTGTGATATGAAAAGGTATTTTTATTGCTTCTCTCTTTTTATTATTCACTAGTTCAGTTTTCATGACATTATTTGAGAACGTGGAAGAAATTGAAAATATAACAGGAAAGCCCAATGCCTGAGCAATGAAACTGGCCAGTTTGCTTTACCTGAATAGTGTCAGTTTGGGGTTAGTTTATTTATATAATTTTTTTTCTCTTTATTCACTTCCCCTCATTACTTACTCAGGATATTGACAGCATGGGGACAAACAGATCTGGGTCTTTTTCAATCAGTACTCATCTGAATGCGATTTTTACCCACGTTTCTACGGGGTGGTGTCTGTTACACTACAGTTGGTAAATTTCCCTGGAACATACAGACTTCACAATATACTTTATAAAATACTTCAAATTTATAGAAAAAACCCTGAATACTGTGATTTCCCCCACCCCAATTTAACAGATAGTACATTTTACATGTTTGCTGCAGATTTTTGTTTTAAAGACATAAAAATGTTTTTTTAAAGACATAATTTTTTGTTTTAAAGACATAAAATGAAAAAATCTAGTTAAGTCCCCTTTACACGTCTTCCTGACCTTTTTTCCTAGATTTAAGGTAATCAGTATCCTGAAGTAGGAGTATATTCTTTTCATGCAGGTCTCTGTACACTGACTACATGTTTGTGTATGCTTAAGTACCACCTATACTGTTGTTTTGTTTAAAACTTTACACAAATGAAATCATACTGTATGTGTCCTTTCATAAACCTGTTTTTACACTTCACCATTTTGAAATTTGTCAGTTATGTTTTGCGGATCTAGCTCATTTTTTAATTGCTTTGTAATGTTAGATGAGTGATTTCATTTTTATCTCCCTGTTCATGAACTTTTAAATGCCAGAGTTTTCCTATATTTTAATATCACAGTGTTGCAATGAGTGTGCTTTGTACATATCTCCTCTTGTCCATATGTCAGTTTTTCTCCAGGTCGGGTGATATACCGTAGGGAGCAATTTAGAAATTGGTTGTCTGAGTTTGTTTGCCACAGTGGCTGGGGTCCTGTTGATGTTAATTGCTACTCTGTGTGACTTGGAGGTTTCATTGGATATGTAGAAGAAAACCTGTTTGTAATTATTGGAGATTAAGAACTTAATTCTGTTTTATGTATAAACACAAATTCTTTCTTTAAAAGTTTTAAAAATATAGTGACTTTTTCAGGAATACAATTTCCATGTAAATTGAGGAGAGAGTATACTCTGTTTTGTTTGGAACTTTGCTAAGAGCTCTTTTTATGAAAAATTATGTCACCAATGGCAGCACTGCTTGTGTTTGAGTTGACGATATGTGACACCTATTGTTACCCTTTTGAAACTGCCCCTTTCATGTACATTCTGTGTACTGATATGCCCACTGATGGTAACTGGTGCCAGTTCAACAACAACAGGAATTCCTGATTTGGGGTGTGGTGAAGGGGGAAACTATTCAGTGCAAACAGTTCATTTGTGGTACAGCAGGGCTGTGAGAACAGCACTGCCCTGAGACAGCTCAGTATTGTTTAAGCTCAGTTATGAAACAGCATGGCTGTGGAACTGCGTGGGTGTGAGGCTGCCCTGGGGTAAGGGACTCAGCAGTGGTCCCTCTCCTGCTGGACAGCTCAGCCCTGCTTGGTTCTCTCTTCTGTGCTCTGGAGACTTGGGAGAAATGAAGTCTTCTGTCCTTGAAGGAAAGGGAAAATGTGCTTTCTAAGCCAGAGGGACCCTGTCCCTAGTCCATGAGTGGTCAGTCCTCCTGCAAATGAGGAGTCCAAATCCTCACGGTTTGGTCTAAAAGCACTGTTCTGGTTGAGCAGAATGGAGCTGCTCTGATTGGTGGGTAAAGATGCTAACGATGATATAGCTGCACAGCTCTGACTGGATGGGGAAAGTCTCAGTCCTGTTGGTTGAAATACAGTTCCGGGAACTGCTTTAAAGGCTGCCTCAGACTGTAGGAACTGCAGGCCCCTCCCTGAAGTAGTGCTACTTGTGTGAGAGGGTCCTGTTTAGAAATTGCTGCTGGGCTCTGTTTTTTTTTTTTAAGCCAAGTTAGCCACTAGGAGCCCTTATTGGTATTTTTTCCCCCCTCAGGGCTCACAGGTACAAATATTATATGTTTTAGCTTAGTCTTGCCTGAGCATTTGCATGTAGAAATATATTTTTTTGTTATACATTATTTCTGTATTTTTTCAGTTTTGGCTTATTTTTTAGTTACATGTATAGGTAAATAGTAAAATATTTGTTGTAATAGAAGTGGTTTTGGATCTTACAGTGACCCAGCACTCTGGGGAATAGCTTTAAAAATGGAACTACTGAGTCTTTGGGAATTGCATTAGTTTCCTAGGGTTACTATAACAAAATACCACAAACTTGGTGTCTTAAAACAACTGAAATTTATTCTCTTTCATTTCTGGAGGCCAAAAGCCCAAAACAGTGGTATTGGCAGAGCAACACTCACTCAGAAGGCTCTAAGGGAGAAGACTGCCTGTTTCTTCTAGCTATTGGTAGCTCTGGTATTCCTTGGACTGTGGCTGCATAACTCTAACCTCCAATTCTAGAGGTGTCCTTTTTTGTTAATAGCCACTTCATTTCTTTGCCCTTTGGGTAAGATTTTTTTTGTTTTCTTCTTTTTTTAAAAGATTTTATAATTTATTTTTAGAGACAGGGGAAGGGAGGGAGAAAGAGAGGGAGAGAAACATCAATGTGTGGTTGCCTCTTGTGTGCCCCTAACTGGGGACCTGGCCTGCAACCCAGGCATGTGCCCTGATTGGGAATTGAACCAATGACTCTTTGGTTTTCAGGCTGGTATTCAATCTACTGAGCCACACCACCCAGGGCAGTTTTGTTGATTTATTGATGATAGCTATTCTGACAGGTGTGAGATGATATCTCATTATGGTTTTAATTTGCGTTTCTCTGATGATTACTGACGTTGAGCATCTTTTCGTATGTCTGTTGGCCATCTGTATGTCCTCTTTTATGAGAAGTGTCTATTCAGTTCCTTTGCCCATGTTTTAATTGGGTTGTTTGCTTTTCTGGTATTGAATTTTATAAGTTCTTTGTAAATTTTGTATATTAATCACTTATCAGATGTATTGGCAAATATATTCTCCCATTCTGTAAGTTATCTTTCTATGTTGTTGATGATTTGATTTGCTGTACAAAAACTTTCTAGTTTGATGTTGTCCCATTTGTTTATTTTTTCTTTTGTTTTCCTTGCCTGGGGAGATGTATCCAATAAAATATTGCTACAAGCACTGTCTGAGATTTTGCTGCCTATGTTTTCATCTATGATTTTTATGGTTTAAGGTGTAACACTTAAGTCTTTGATGCATTTTGAATTTATTTTTGTGTGTGGTGTAAGAAGGTGGTCTAGTTTCATTTTTCTGCATGTATCTGTCCAATTTTTCCAACACCATTTATTGAATAAACTATCATCAGCCCATTGTATGTGCTTGCTTCCTCTGTCAAATATTTACTGCGTATAAAGGTGTGGGTTTATTTCTGGGCTCTCTATTCTGTTTCATTGATCTATATGTCTGATTTTTTGCCTGTACCATGATGTTTTGATTACTGTGGCCTTGTAGTATAGTTTCATATTAGCTGGCATGATTTTTCCAACTTTGTTCTTGTTTCTCAGAATCAATGTTGCTATGCAGGGCTTTTGTGGTTCCATATAAAATTTTGAAATACTTGTTTTAGTTCTGTGAAATATGTCATTGGAATGTCAATAGGAATTGCATTGAATCTATAGATTGCTTTGGGTAGTATGGACATTTTAATGATGTTAATTCTTCTATCCATGAACATAGTATATGTTCCACTTTTTTGTATGTTCTTCAATTTCTTTTCTCAGTATCTTATAATTTTCTGAGTACTGGAGTTTTCCATTCTTGGTTAGGTTTATTGCCAGGTATTTTATTCTTTTTGAAGCATTTGTGAATGGAATTATTTTCTTAATTTCCCTTTCTATTAGTTCATTATTGGCATATAAATATGCAGTTGATTTCTGGATATTAATTTTGTATCCTGCTACTTTGCTGAATTCATTTATCAGTTATACTAGTTTCTTGATAGAGTCTTTGGGGTTTTCTATGTACAGTATCATGTCATCCACGAATAATGACAGTTTTACTTCTTCCTTTCCAGTTTGGATGCCTTTTATTTCTTCTTCTTGTCTGATTGCTGTGGCTAGGACTTCCAGTACTACGTTGAGTAAGAGAGGTGAAAGCAGACATCCCTGTCTTGTTCCCAATTGTAAGGGGAATGCTTGTAGTTTTTGCCTATTGAGTATGATGCTGTCAGTGGGTTTGTCATATATGAACTTTATTTAGGTATGTTCCCTCTAATCCCACTTTGCTGAGAGTTTTTATCACAAATTGGTGCTGGATTTTATCAAATGTTTTTTCTACATCTATTGATATGAACATGTGGTTTTTGTCCTTCATATTATTTATGAGGTGAATAACATTTATTGATTTGTGAATGTTGTACCAACCTTGCATTCCCAAAGTAAATCCTACTTGATCATGGTGTATGATCTTTTTGATGCATTGCTGTATTCGGTTTGCTAACATTTTGTTGAGGATTTTTAGTGTTTATGTTCATTAAGGATATTGTCCTGTGATTTTATTTCTTTGTAGTGTCTTTATCTGGTTTTGGAATGAGGATAATGCTGGCCTTGTAAATGAGTTTGGGAGTCTTCCCTCCTCTTGAATTTTATGAAATAGTTTGAAGGGAAGTGTTAGTTCTCTGAATGTTTGGTAAAACTCACCTGTGAAACCATCTGGTCCAGGGCTTTTGTTTCCTGGGAGTTTTTGATTACTACTTCAACTTCACTAGGTATAATCTGTCTATTCATATTCTCTGATTCTTCCTGATTTAGTTTTGAAGATTGTATGTTTCTAGGAATTTATCCATTTCATCCACGTTGCCCAATTTGTTGGCATATAGTTGTTGATAATATTTCCTTACAATCCTTTATATTTGTTTGGTGTCTGTCAGTTGTTATTTCTCCCCTGTCATTTTTGTTTTATTTGGGTACTTTTTTTTTTTTTCTTGATGAGTCTGGTTAGAGTTATGATAATTTCATTTATCCAAAGAACCAGCTCTTGATTTCATTGATATTTTGTATCATTTTTTAAGACTCTATTTCATTTCTTTCTGCTGTGATCTTAATTATTTCCTTCCTTCTACTCACCTTGAGCTTTGTTTGTTGTTCTTTTTCAAGTTCCTTTAAATGTGAAGTTAGATTATTTGAGGTTTTTCTTGTTGTTTTTTTTTTTTTGAGATAGGTCTGTAATGCTATGAATTTCCCTTTTAAGATTGCTTTCCCGGTATCCCACAGATTTTGGATTGTTGTGTCCTCATTTTCATTCTTTCCAAGGTATCTCTGATTTCTTCTTTGATCTCGTTGTTGGCCCATTCATCGTTTAATATCATGTTGTTTATCTTCCATGTTTTGCATGTTTTTCAGTGTTCTTCTCGTAATTGATTTCTAGTTTCATTGCATAGTGGTCAGAGAAGATGCTTGATACGATTTCAGTTTTCTTAAATTTGTTGAGACTTGTTTTGTGTCGTAGCATTTGATCTTCCCTAGAAAACATTCCATGTGCCCTTGAAAAGTGTGTATATTCTGCTGCTTTGGGGTGAAATGCTCTGATGATATCAATTAAATCCATTTGATCTATTGTGTTGTTTAAGACCTCTGGCTCCTTGTTGATTTTCTGTCTGGAATATCTATCCATTGAAGTCGGGGTGTTAAAATCCATGACTATGACTGTATTTATGTCAATCTCTTCCTTTATGTCCATCAAAATTTGCTTCACATATTTAGGTGCTCCGATGTTGGGTATGTAAATGTTTACTAGGGTTATATCCTCTTGTTGGATTGTTCCCTTTATCTTCATGTTGTGTCCTTCTTTGTCTCTTACTAGCCTTAGTTTTAGAGTCTGTTTTGCCAGATATAAGTACTGCTACCCAGCCTTTTTTTTCTTTTCCATTTCCATGAAATATATTTTTCCATCCCTCTACTTTTGGTCTGTCTGTATCTTTTGATCTGAGATGAGTCTCTTGGAGGCAGAAAATATATGGATCTTGTGTTCTTATCCATTCAGCTACCCTGTGTCTTTTGGTCAGAGCAGTGAATCCATTTATATTTAAGGTGATTATTGATAGATACGTATTTAGTGCCATTTTATTATTAGACTATTTTCCTGTGTTTTTTTCTCTCTTTTTTTTAGAACAAGCCCTTTAACATTTGCTGCAGTACTAGTTTGGTGTTAACAAACTCTTTTAGCTTTTTCTTTTCTGGGAAGCTCCTATTTCTCCTTTGATTTTAAATGATAGCCTTGCTGGGTAAAGTGTCCTTGATTGTAGGTCCTTGTTTTTCATCACCTTGAATATTTCACACCACTCCCTTCTAGCCTGAAATGTTTCTGTTGAGAAATCAGATAGCAGTCTAATTGGTGCTCCCTTATATGTAACTATCTGCTTTTCTCTTGCAACTTTTAAGATTCTCTCCTTGCCTTTAAGCCTTGTCATTTTAATTATAATATGTCTCCTTGTAGGCCTCTTTGGGTCCAACTTTTTTGGGACTCTCTGAGCTTTCTTGCCTTGTGTGTCTTTTTCCTTTACCAGATTAGGGAAGTCTTCAGTAATTACTTCTTTAAACAGGTTCTTGATTCCTTGCTCACTTACTTCTCCTTCTGGTATTCCATGATGCAGATGTTATTATACTTCATGTTGTCCAAAATGTTTCTTAAGCTCATTTTTTTAAATTCTTTTTAAAACTATTTTATTGATTATGCTATTACAGCTGTCCCATTACCCTCCTCCGTCCCCCTCCACCCAGGACACCCTCCCCCACCCACATTCCCCTCGCTCTAGTTCATATCTATGTGTCATAAGTTCTTTAGCTTCTACGTTTCCCACACTATTCTTGCCCTCCCCCTGTCTATTTTCTACTTCCCATCTATGCTACTTATTCTCCGTACCTTTAACCCCTCTCTCCTCCTCCCACTTCCCTGTTGCTAACCCTCCATGTGTTCTTCATTTCTGTGGTTCTGTTCCTGTTCTAGTTGTTTGCTTAGTTTGTTTTTCTCTTAGGTGTGGTTGTTAATAATTGTGAGTTTGCTGTCATTTTACTATACATGTTTTTTATCTTCTTTTTCTTAGATAAGTCCCTTTAACATTTCATAGAATAAGGGCTTGGTGATGATGAACTCCTTAAACTTGACCTTATTTGGGAAGCACTTTATCTCCCCTTCCATTCTAAATGAAAGCTTTGCTGGATAGAGAAATCTTGGATGTAGGTCCTTGCCTTTCATGACTTGGAATACTTCTTTGCAGCCCCTTCTTGCCTGCAAGGTCTCTTTCGAGAAATCAGCTGACAGTCTGTTGGGAACTCCTTCGTAGGTGACTGTCCCCTTATCTCTTGCTGCTTCTAGGATTCTCTCCTTCATTTTTACCTTGGCTAATGTAATTATGATGTGCCTTGGTGTGTTCCTCCTAGGGTCCAAGTTCTCTGGGACTCTCTGAGCTTCCTGGACTTCCTGGAAGTCTATTTCCTTTGCCAGATTGGGGAAGTTCTCCTTTATTATTTGTTCAAACAACTTTCCCACTTGTTCTTCCTCTTCTCCTTCTGGTACCCCTATAATTCGGATGTTGGAATGTTTAAAGATGTCCTGGAGGTCCCTAAGCCTCTCCTCATTTTTTTGAATTCTTATTTATTCATTCTTTTCTGTGTGGTTGTTTCTTTCTTCCTTCTGGTCCACTCCATTGATGTGAGACCTAGCTTTCCTTCCATCACTATTGGTTCCCTGTGTATTTTTTTTCATTTCACTTATTGTAGCCTTCATTTTTTCATCTAATTTGCAACCAAAATCAACCAATTCTGTGAGCATCCTGATCACCAGTGTTTTGAACTGTGCATCTGATAGATTGGCTATTTTTTAGTCACTTAAAAGGATAGGTTTTGGGGCTTTCTTTGTTCTTCTGTTTGAGCCATCTCTCTCTCTCTCTCTCTCTCTCTTTTTTTTTTTGGTCTGGTCGTACCTGGTATGTATGAGGGGTGAAGCTTTAGGTGTTGACCAGGGCGGGGCACCCCAGTCTCTGGGTTGTGGCGCTGTATGTGGGGGCGGGGTCCGAGAGGGAACAATGGTGCTTGCTCCGCTCTCTGCCGATTTCAGTTCCTTCCGCCGCTTCCCCCAAGCAAACTGAACCTTTCTGGCACTGATTCCTGTGTGGGTGGGCTTGTGCACACTCTCGGTCTTTCCAACGACCTCTCCTGTGAGAGTGGGAGTCTCCCTGCACCTCAACTCCCACAGGTGTTTTCAATCAGTGCCCCAGGGCTCTATTTCCCAGCGCTGGGATCCTGGGTTGCTCTCAGTGCCTTGCTTCACAATCACTGCCTCGCTGGCTCTGCCGGTTGCCACCCCTAGGCCTCAGTTTGCCATCCGCAGCTTGCGTGCCCAGGGTCTGCCTGCTGTGGTCTTACGTGCCCGGTCCCAATGCTCTTTATGCCACACGACCCCTCTCCACCCGGCTTCCCGACTCCACCCCTCCTACCGGTCTGGATAAGCGTGTCTATTTTAACTCCTTGGTTGTCGGACTTCCATACAATTCAATTTTCTCGTTGTTATTCTGTTTCTAAATTGTCGTTGTCCCTATCTTGGTTGTGCAAGGAGGTACATTGTGTCTACCTATGCCTCCCATTTCTTTTTTTCTTTTGCTGCTCTGCCTAAGTATTTTTTTATACTTTGTCTTCCAAATCACTAATTGGATCCTCTGCTTTAGCTAACCTACTCTTTATTCCTTCCAGTGTATTATTTATTTCAAGTATTGCATTCTTTATTTCTGAATGGTCCTTTTTTATGGTTTCTATGTCTTTTTTCATGCTGTTAAATATCCTTATAATCATTACTCAGAACTTTCTTTCTGATAAATTGCTTGCCTCCAATTCATCTAATTCTTCTTCTAGGGAACTCTCTTGTTCTTGCATTTGGGATCTGTTTCTTTGTCTTCCCATTTTGGCTGCTGCTTTTATTTTTCACCTTAGTTGTTAAACCAATCAGTGATATAGACTTAAGCTGTAATCAGCAGCCTGGCTTAAGATCCACAGGGTGAGGCAGAGTAATTCCTGCAGGCAGGGCTATTGCTTCCTTTCAGGTTGATGCCACTTGGAGAGGAGAGCTCTGCCTGAGAAAGGTGACTCCTGCAGTATGGGGAATGACCTAGCACAGGTATCCTGGCAGCTTTTCTTTCAGTTCTTTCTCCAGAGCCACCACCCCCAGACTCTCCTCACATGTCTCTACCACTCTTCCATTCTTCCCTACCACTGCTGGAGCACAGGGTAGGTGGGTAGAAATGGAGCCTCGTGTGTTAGCCCTTTAGGAAGCTCTCTGCATCTCCAACTGTCTCTCCCTAGTGGACAGAAACACTGCTGCTTTTCATAGCTGGATGTTATCTGGGTTCGTTTCCAGCTCTGGTGCTGTAGGCTGGGAGCCCAGCTTGGGTTTAGACCCTACACCCCTCAGGAGGAACCCCCTGGCTACTGAATTATCCATCCGCCACTTCAGCTGCTGCTGCCAGTGGGAGCCCAGGCAGCTCTCTTGCACCACCTCTGCTCTCCCCACCAGCCTCATGTGGTGAAGTGTTTTCTTTCGTCTGTCCTTAGTTATAGGTGTTCTCTTGACTTAGTGTTCATTTGGTTGTTGGGGATGATTTCTCTGCTATTTAGTTGTAATTCCAGATTGGTCCTGGGAGGAGGTTAGTGTAACTTCCACTTAATCCTCTGCCATCTTCTCCCCATGCAGTATAATGTTAAATAGTAAGAGTAATAGTAGATATACTTGTCTTTTATTTTTATTTTAGGCTATGTTTCTGTTGTTTCACCCCTAAGTATTAGATTGAATCTTATGAAATTTCTGACAGTGGACCACATTTTTAGTACAAATGAACAAACATAGCAATTTCATATAGTTCAACCTAATATGATATTGCTGTAGGATTTTCATTTATTGAATTAAAAAAGTTTCCCGCTATTCCTAATTTTAAAAATATTCTGAGGATTGATATATACTGAGTGCTTTTTCTCAATCTGATGAGATTATTATATAATATTCCCATATTTATAAAAAAGACACATTTTGTGATGTTTCACCTTTTCCGTACTAAGATAAATTCTTTTTGGTCAGGATATTATTTTACTATATTTTGGCGGATTTATTGGCTAATTTTTTATTTAGGATCTTTCATTTGTGTTTATTGATGAGATTTTTGTTTATGAATCAAATACTTCATTTAGTTTTTAAGTTTATTTTGAAATATTTCAGACAAACAAAAACTTATAGAGTAACATAATGAACACCCATATACCCACCTACCAGCTTAAGTAAAACATTACAGGTAAAGGTAAAG
>PVIA01012832.1:0-35559 GCA_004024845.1 Tonatia bakeri
TGGATGAAGAAAACATCCGTACATGACAAAGACCCCCTAAGACCGGTGTTCCTGTTTACTGGGATAACTCTGAATCATGAAATGCGCCTGCGCACTGCCCCTGATTCATTATAATAACATTATAATAAAATAACATTATGGGACTCCCTTCTCCAGTAGCCAATCAAGAAAATCATGGGAACCCACACATGCGCAGTAGGTTTGAAATGTAACTCTTTGTACCTTCGCAATAGAAGCCCGCCAAAGACTAGCTGGGAAGCTTCCGCCCTATAAGAAGAAAATCCGCCCAGCCCACGTGGTCAATCTCTGCACAGAGTTGACCCGCTCCCAAGTTCTGTGGAGTGTACTATCACTTAATAAAACTTCCCTCTTTCTTCTTACTATAAACTCCGTGTTCGGCTCAATTCTTTGTCCCGATCACTAAGAACCTGGTTATCTGCGCCACCTGTGACAACTACATATCTAAGATCTTGTCCTCATAAATGCCTGTAAGGCTTAAAAGTATAGAGAGGAAAATGGTGAAATAATGCTTTGGGGCTTTGGGTTTCTGGTTCAAAAAATGAAAGAGTGAATATAGAAACACGAAACATTTGCTGGAACTGGATTTCTTAATTACTTTTATTTACTTGGCCTTTAAGCCATTTAAAGAAACAATAACCTGGAAATAATTCTGGCATAAAACTACAGAATCACGGAGATTTCAGAACTCAAAAGCTCCATTCAGAGAAGAAAACTGAAGTTTGGAGAGAAAGTATAACTTTCCTCATTTCCCAGAGGTCATTAACTTTGTGTCTTTTTGGATATCCAAGTCTATTCCCTTCAGGGGTAGCATTCTTCCAGCCACCCAACTTCAGAGGAGCACCCACACTGTCACCCTACTGAAGGCACACCCTCCATGAGGCCCCGGGCATGAAAGCTCAATTGTTTCCAGAACATCCCAGGCTGAGACCACTCACTGACCATTCCCATATGTCCCAAGAAGGAACCCTTGGGAAGGGAAGTAGAATATTGACTTGGTTAACTGGCTTTTTTACAATTCATTTTTCTTCTTTCCTTGACAAATTTGCTTTGAGCTGTTGAGTTTTCTCTGATGCGGGGTACAAGGTAATGAGACCAATTTCTGAAAGTCACATATGAAAGGCAGCTTGCCTGCTTTATCGGCCTGCCTTCCATCTTCAGAAGGTCTAATGGAGTCGGAACAGGTGGACTTCATTGCAGTCTTCAGAAGAGCCACCACTGATGCGGCAGCATGCCAAGTCTCACAGTTTTGTGTTCCATAAATAACATTAGTGTTTATGGACTCCCTGTACAAATCAGGGATCATTTCATTCTGAAGCACATAAAATTTCATGGGAATTCCATTTTTTGCGCCTTGAAACCTAGCATTTATAAAGGGTACACTTTCCTCATCTGATACCCACAATGGAATTTATCTAGCACTTTAACAACGTTGTTACCGTGGACTCTCTAAAACTGTTATGTTTCAGATGCGTCATAAATCACAAGACTAGATGTTGGAAGGGCTGTCCAAACAGTCAAGTCAGGGTCTAATAAGACTGCGCCGCATGTCTCATCTTTATTAAGTTTGATCTTCACAGTTGACATGATAAAAACTGGGGAAGTATTTCAAAGTAAAAATTGTCCGTTGTCTAACTTTAAATAAAGAGAAAACTTTTTAAACTAATGTACCCTCTTAGTCAATGCCTTCTGTGAGAAAAACAAGAATATGACTAGAGGAAACTAATTCCTGGGAATTCTGATCACCCAAAGAGGGAGTCATTGATTAATGAAATTGATTACCTCGAGCTATTATTTCTCAGGATGGTGATAAGCATTCTTTAAGAGACAAAATATCTCCATGATAAAATAATTTGGTATATGTTGAACCAAACCCTAAATGAATTACTTAAACATAATATTCACTGATAGTTTTTTTTAGAAACATCTGTGTGTGTGCACGTGTATGTGTGTGTTGTGAATTTCCGACTGTATGGTATGCAGTTCTCAAAAGTATCTAGAAATTCAATCATACAGTTCCTTTTTGTTTTTAAACTACGCCCGCTCCCCTGGGTGCAGCAGTTGCGCCTTACAATTCTTCGCATCCCGGCCGGCAGTGTGGCTCTAGTGACCCGCCCAACTTCATTCATTTCCCGCACTCTCCCTCTCACCTTCTGCACTTAGCCCCACTCAGCACACCATGCTCGCTCTTGGTTCAGGCTTTTACATTCCCCATTCGCGAGCTTTAAACTTTCTTCCCCCAGATGTCACATGACTCTGTCCCTCCTTTCATCTAAGGCTCTACAAAAATCACTCCCTCTCTTATTCTTTATTATCCCATTTCCTCACACCCTGTTTCATTTCTCTACCCAGCACAGAACGCTACCTGGCATGTGTCAGCTGTCTATTCAGTTCTGGATTGTCCTGGAGTATCCTCATACTGACCCCATGAGCATGGTGACTATGCCTTGGTTATCGCTATACTCCTGAGTCCCTAGTGCCTTGTTTGTTACACACATGGGAATATGTAAGTCAAAGAGCCTGGAGAAAAGGAAAAATGGAGAAAGGCCCAAGTTTTTACTGTTTTATATACAGTTCTATTAAAGATGCTTCAGACTAGAGTGTGCCCCACCCCACTTCACAGATAAATATATGATTTTTGAATTAAATACACCACTAGCCTTCAAAAACAAAAAGAAATAGAAAAGAAGCATATTGTAAAACAGCCTGTCTCCAACCAGCTGGATGTGAAAGAGAGGAAGTCTTTTGGAAGTCACCCGGTGCCGACCCACCGGTTGGAGTTGCCCATAAGTATTTCAGCCTCATCTGCTGTCTCTTCTTTTGGTTTTTGACAGCAGCTGGTGGCAACCCAAGGGAGCACTGAAGACAGAGGACAAAGGTGGGCATCCAGAAAGCTTCTTCCCCACCAGCTTTGCCACTAACCTGAGCAAATCACGTAAACTCTCTAAACCTCCTTCTTCCATGTTCATCTATTAATTAGGCCCATGGAATACAGCTTGAAATAATTCTGTTTTACAAATATGTTCATATCACTCATTTTAATTACTTATTGACATGACCTAAGCTCAGATGAGTTTAGGAGATGTTGGATTAAAGGGCTAACAGTTTATTATCACAGAACTTTTCAGGGCCTTTAACATACTAATATATAATATAACCCTTCAGGATAAGAAATACAGTGAGCAGAGTTCACCAAATTTCTTTAAGAAAAAAACTCTTTGAACATCCCTTAAAACATTCCTCCCTAAACCATCACCCTAGGAAATACTAGAATTGAACTCCAAAGCCACTGATGCATTAACAGTATCTGACTACGCCACCATCACTCAAGGGACAATTCTGAAGCTACCAAAAACAAAAGCCACAAAATAGCTTTAAAAAATATTACACACACCTAAAATTTAATAGGAAGAAATAAAAATTGGGTTTGAATAGATGTTTCACCAAGTAAGATATACAAATAATTGATATGCATATGAAAAGATGCTTGACATTATTAGTCATTAAGAAAATGAAAGTTAACCCACAGTGAGATGCCACCATATACACTCATTAGAACAGCTGTAATCAAAAAGACTAACAATATCAAGCATCGGCAAAGATTTGGAAAAACTAAAAACATTCAGGTTGCTGATATGATTCTAAAATAATATAACCATTTTGGAAATATTCAGGTTCTTAAAAAGTTAAATAGATGCTTACCATATATTTAGCAATTCTACTACCATTTATTCCTTAAGGAAAGAGAAAAGATATTTTGCCACAAAAACTTTTACTCAAATGTTCATAGCAGTTAATATAAGCTAACTAAAACATAAAAACAATCCAAGTACCCATCAAGTGATGAATGGATAAAAAAGGTGGTCTTTCCACACAATTAAAAAATAAAACTACTGATACATGCAACAAAGTTGATGAACCTGGACACCTATGCCAGATGAAAGAAATCAGATATAAAATACTACATGTGAGGTCCCATTAGTATGAAATTTCTAGAAAAGCAAAATTACAGAGACAGAAAGTAGATCAGTGGTTACCTGAGGTTTTAGATGGAAATGGGAATCAACTGGGAATGCATGAGGATATTTGATGGGGTGACAGAAATGTTCCGAAATGGACTGTGGTGTTGGGTGCAGCTGTGTAAATTAACTAAGAATCATGGAGTTGCATATTTGTCGTGTGTGAATTATGTAGCATGTACATTATATCTCAAAAAAGCTATTTTAAAACAGTCCAAGGATGTCTGCATGCGAGGATGAAATCAAACACGATGAAGGGTACCAGTGAAGGACTCGCATACTATTCTCGAATTAGATCGTCCCCCCACAGACTTGGGCACGTGCGTGCACACAGACACACTCACACACATCTTGGTGTGATTTACTTGATTAAAACAGCAAGTTCCATTAGTGCTGGTGACACCAGGACAGAAATGCTGCTCGATGACAAATGTGCAAAGCAATAAAGCTACTTCCTGTAAACAAACAAACAAGATATCTGTATCTACCTCTATGTACAAAGTATACGTATACACAACATGCATGATATGTATGTACGGGGGGAGAAAGTAGGTTTACATTTGTGAGTACACAAAACATAGTTTTTTCTTATATTATCATTTGTTAATTATTGTATTATTTTCCATATGAACAAGTGTAAATCTACTTTTGTCCCACCTGTATAAGAGGTTAGAAATGTAACAGCAAAATATTTATATCTATCTATATCCTTGTATGCACATATATATAAATATATGTATGAACTATGTGTATACATCTCTCTAGATAAAGCTAGAGGAAACCAGCAAAGACTCAGCTCAGTCTTACAGAAACTTGATTTGTTGCATTCATAACTGGGGCCAGAGACATTTTCTAAGGAGACATTTAAGCTGAGATAGAAATGGTAAGAAGGAGTCAGCTTTGCAAAGATCCAGGAGAACGGCAGTCCCCACTGTGGGAACGGGGAGTGCAAAGACCATAAGCAGGAAGCAGCTTAGGTGTCCGAGGACAGCTGGGAGGCCACACCAGTGTAGGCGGGGCGTAACAGGTCTGAGCACACGTAGTGCTTTAAAATCGAAGAGGTAACAAGCAACCAGGTCGTGCTGGGTCTGGTAGGCGTTGGTACAGCTTTCGGATATTAGTCCAAATGCAGCGGGAAGCTAGTGGAGGAGGGAGATGTGATCCGGACTGGTGGGAAAAGCGGCCCTCAGTAGGCACAGTCGCCAAAACGCATGTTACCACAAAGGGAATTTTGAAGGAATAAGTGGAGATTTAAAAAAACAAAAGACACAGAGGATTTTTGTGCTGTATTCTCCAAGTTATTGATTGCAGAAGCTAGTGTAAAAGACAACTGAAAACTCTTAAGCAAAATACTCCCATCCATGTCTTACTGAAATGCATAAGAAAGGTTTGTGTTTGAATGGTATGCACTGGAAATTTATCTATTGCAATAAATGAAATTGTATTAGCAGTTTTTAAAAAGAGCCACTCTAGTTCTTCAGAAGGTAAAGGTGGTATCAGAGAGAACAGATGGGAGACCCTGAGGGAGTCCAGATGAGACACCGTATCGACAGTGCGAACCTGTTTTTAGAATAGTATAATAGTTAAGATCAAGGACTTATGGCATCAAAAAGATGGAGGTTCACATCTCCATTCCACCACTTCCTATCCAAGTAACTTTGGAGAGCTTACTGAACCTCTGTGCGCCCCAGTTTCCTCATCTATTAAAAAGGGTAATATTGATACTTATTCGCATTGATGATTCAATAACATAATACAAATAGCACTTGGAATATAGTCAGTGCTAAAAGAATGGTAGTGATTATAACGCTTCAAACTCCATTTGCCAATGGCGTTACCTGCCCTGCACCCCCTTGAGACACCCGCATTAACCAGCAGGTGTAGTGGGGAGTTTCTAGCACAGTCAACTTCCCATGCGAAGCACCAGCGTCTCTCTTCTCAGCCTGAGGGAATCCTCTGGCAAACACAAAAACTTGCTCAACTGAACTGACAGCAGAAGTCCAGAGCCTCCCCAAGGGCAACCATCCAACAAGGGGTTCCTGGTATATAAATTAGCCGACTTTCCATGCTCTTGCAGCACATTTCTGACATGCACCCCACACATTTCCTCCAGTGAGATTGGGCTTCAGTTGTCCGCATGGGTAACTCATTCATTGACTTGCCCTTTTTGGGGTTCCCTCCTTCCCTGTCACTTTCCCCACAGGCTCACATTGGCTTTCTAGGGTCACTTATCACACTGACAAAGTCGTTGTCTTAGAGTTGGCTTTAGGGAAAACCCGAACCAAGACACATGGGCTCCATGTGCTCAGAAAACCTCACCAGACCTTCTTATCTGGAAAAGGGGTAACTGAGCAGACTTCTGAGCTTCTGAAGTCAGCCTGTTTACTTCGGTCCGCATCTGCATCTACACTTCATAGTTTAGTCATTCAAAATGAACACTGACACATGGCTACACATTTTCCTTTGTACAAAGGATGGTTGCTGCATATTTAACAATAGGAAATTATATGTCATTTGGTTTTTGTGATCACAGAACATGGTATTATAAACTGGGTACAAAAATGTATAATGGCTGTTGAAATGAGGATATGTTAAGCTTATCCAGGTACTGAGATCTGTTCTGGGTTTTATTTTGCAAAGGTGATCGCGACAATATTGCTCATCTTCCACTTGCACTTATACTAGGGACTTGCCGTTCCCCCATCAGTAAGCACAATCTGTTTCCCATCCCTTGAGTGTGGGTGGGTCCTGTGACTGCTTTGTCCAACAGATCTGATGGAAGTGACATTGTCCAAGTTTTAGCTGAGGCATTAACTAGCTTGGCAGGGTCCTCTTCCTGTCTTTTGGAAGAAAACCATTGAGGAAGAAGGATGACTTTCCTGAGAGGTCCATGTAGGGAGAGAGTGGCATCAAAGTGAGTGAAGAAACCACCTTGCATGCGACCTGTACAGTCCCCGCTGCCTGGGCTGATGCCAGGTGAGCCCTCGGTGAATTCCCGACCCACAAAACCACAAACAAAATAAACAGCTTTTCTAAGCCACTGAGTGTTGGGGTAGCTTATTACACAATAATGGCAAATGAAGATGAAGAATTATAAAGTAATAATTAAAATTTAAGGGTTTGAAAATTCATAAAATGTCTTCTAGGATTAGACTACCTTCAGGAAAAAAGTTATGGCTGTAGTTTCAGAAAACCTGGTACAGTTCCTTTGGGGAAGAAGAACAATGAAAGCAGATTCCTATTTGAAGTTTCACTTTTTTCATTAGCTGCAGAGTAATGAAAAACAGCCACCCTGAATATCCAATTTCCCCCCAATACTTTAATTCTTTTCTTAGGCTGGAAGTTTTAACAATCCATCTTTTACTACAAGTTGAAAAAATACATAATGGCTTTTTAAACATTTTTTTATTTCTGGGCAGCCAATTTAGAAGGTGAAGCTTTAATCACATGCTAGTCTTATAATCACTGCTGGTTTTCGACTAAAGTATTACAAATTGGGCTTTAGTTCAATTTAAACTGCATGGGCCAAATCCTACCCTTGGTTATTACGGGCCCCTCCCACTGAAATCATTACTAGTTGTACATGTGTAACTGAGGAGATAATTTGGCCAGATGTGCTTTTGTCTCCATGTGTCTTTACACCCGACCGGTGCAGGCGTGGGGGCCGGGCTGCACAGGGGAGACATTTTGTGCCGTTTGGAATAAGTTATCTCTTGCCAGACTGCGTTCAGGGCGACATGATGAAAAGAAAATGTAAATGTGAGGACCAGCCACGTTTCCTCTCCTAGCTTTTTGCACCTTGGTGGTTCCCAGCGGTTGCTGCTCCGCTCAGTGACCAGAAGGGTCTCGTCTATTTTTCTCCCCCACCCACTCCTGGAAGACCCTGTTCCATTTATAGCAATTGGAGAGGCAGTGCCTCAATGCCAGGCTTGCTCCCAATGCTGGACAACTATCTTCCCTGGCAAAGCATTGGCTTTTGACCAAACGAATATCTAATACACATGCAGTCTAAACCGCTAGCCAGAGAACTCTTTATACAGAAAGTCTTGGGCAGGGGTGGAGGGGGTATACTTTGCTCATTCAACAACGACAAAACTTTTTGAGCATCTACTTACATTCTTAATCTTCAGCATGTTTCAGAATCACCTGTAGGGCTGGTTAAAAGACAGAGTGCTGGGCACCCCCCCCTCAGAATTTCTGATTCAGTAGGTGTGAGATGAGTAGCACTATAGACATGGTGCCAGATAAGAAGTGATCGCGGAGGTACAAAGCTTAGACTCTAGCAGGGAAGGCAGGAAGACAATTCAACGGTTGTGGTGCAGTCTGATGAATGAGATCACAGAGGAAAATACAGGCTTCCTGGGGATACATGAGCTGACGTAGATTAAGGAAGGGGCAGCATATACTTACTCAGTGATTAAAGAAATCGACTGTATCAAAATGACTATTTTCCTTTTGGGAACTGACTGCCTCTGGCTGTCTGTAGCCTTGTCAGCATCTGCTGGCAATCAGATGGCCCTGCCTCTTTGTCACTAGAGGCCGTGTGACCCAGGCTGACCCATCAGAGCCCTTTTCCTGGGATTAACAATGACATTGAGAGGCACAGTCTTTCTCCATCTGAGAATCCCAGCAATAAGGACCACATGTGCCTGGAGCTACTGTGGACCATCTCACATCATGTGGGCAGAGTCAGGCTCAGAATAAAGCCAGAGCTGATCATATTTTTGCAAAGATGATCACAAACATGTTTCCACTTTCTCTTCTTTGATCTGACTCCTAGGAAGCAATGGAGTCTATGCTTCCTCTCCTTAAGTCTAGGAAATGGCACAGATGACAGCAGGTGACTTCTGATACTAGAACATAAAAGGCAAACTAGGTTTATCTAGCTCTCTTGGAATACATGCTCATGAAACCCAGCCACCATGCACTCAGGAAGCCCGAGCAGCCACAGGGACAGGATACATGTCAGTGTGTGCTGGCTGACAGCTCCAACTGTGGTTCCAACCAACCGCTCACATCAACCATCATTCACGTGAGTGAATGAGCCTGCGGACCGTTCTCCCAGTTGAGTCTCTAGACATTGTATAGCAGAGAAAAGCCATCCCTGATGTGCTCTTTCTGATTCTTGACCCACGGGGCACCATCACTGCGGAGGAAAGAGTAAGGGCGTTTGTTTTTTGGTAATAGTAACTGAAACAGAAGCCAATCCAGAAGTAAATAGAGCTGAGAGATGGGAGAGAGAGAGAGAATGAACTTCATTTCAACTTTAATTTCATTTGACCCCCAGCTTACACCTCACCTGAAGCAATACCCACCTGATTCCAGGCATCTCAGGTCCATCAACTAAAAATTCTTACTTTTGCTGAAGTTATTTAGGATTTGGGTTTGTTCCCATTCCAACCTAAATAACCTGAGTACATCAACCTTTAAATATCATGCAGCCAACGAAACTAAACAAAGGAAGAGAAGAAAGACGCATAAAATATTGAGATAGGTTGGTTCTTGGTATCTCTAGGATGCTAGTAAAGGTACTGTAAATGCGACTACCAATCTCTCAGAAAAGAAAAATCGTTAAAACAGGTGGAAAATAAATGTTAGGGTCAGGAAAATGTCAGGTGCAGATGAACACCTACGTCAGGCACACCCGCACGTGAGCCAGTCCTGGAATGGTGGCTTCTCCTCCCAGGGCCGCCCCAGGGGGCTGAGGCCGGTCACACGTACCCGGTTCGACTGTCGAATAAAGGACAGGGCGCTTCTGCGACAGAGCTACAGAAAATCCAGGAAAGAAAGTTTGTGAAGAAAGAAAATAGGGCAAGAAAAGTATTAATGCAATGGAAAGTAAAGAGGAATTTTGACAAATTTTAAAATATTCTATAACTCTAAAGAGTAACTACTTTCTATGAAGTAATCTTTGTTACTTTATTTTCCTTTCTCTGTGGGCTTTCTGAGCTTTTCCTCCCTCCAAAATTTGGTTTCCTTTTGAGTGTGGTTGTTTACTCTCAACCCTATCAACTATGAAAAAATATACCAAAACAAAAAAAAATATTGTTCATTTCTTTGAGATTTCTGGGTATCATTATATTATTCATATATAGATACACTGAGAAAAGGCAAGAAAATTATTTTTAAAGTTTACTAATGAAGAGAGAAGCCCAAACTGACTGTTCTCCCTGTAATATAGGGAACACAAAGCTGAGTTAGTTTTTTTTAAATTACTACATTAGTTATTGAGATTAGTCAGAGAAAGGTGCTCTGTTACACAGTAAATCTGGCTTAAAGGACTAACTTAGTTCTCTGCAAGTACACACTAATAGAAATAACACTGAACTTGGAGCCATGGTACCTCCACTCAGGAATAGATATATTGCTTTGGACAAGTCATTTAACTTCTAAGACAAAAAGTCTTCATCTGAGAAATTACCTAATCTACCCATACGGATTCTGAGTCTCAAAACAAGTGACATGGAAGTTCTTTACTAACCCTAAGTCCTACACACCATGAAGGGATATTCAAGTTCAAGTTATACAAGGTAAGTGAAACATATTTAGATTAAATGACTTTTCCTATGCCTGTATGACTACTAGTCTTCATCAAAGGAAGATGTATTTTTAAGGTATACATTATGTAGGTATACCAAAAAGTCACCCTTAAAATAAATCCTAAAATGAGCACCTGGAAGCATTGGTTCATCGTCCTGACAGTGTGGGAGGCACCTGACTCAGAGCTGGAGACCCCGTTAGATTTTTAAAAGTGGAGGAAGGGAGAACTAATAAAAAAAGTTGTTATGTGCTGAAAGAACCCACCAGTTGTTCTATTTAAGCCAGTTTCCTCTGCAAACTACAGACATGATTAGAAATCTCTTTGTGGCTTAATGCACAATTTTGAAGATTTTTTTATTTACTTTTAGAGAGAGGAGAAGGGAGGGAGAAATAGAGGGAAGGAAACATCAATTTTTTTGCCTCTCATACGCATTCTGACCAGGGACAGAACCCCCAACGCAGGCAGGTGCCCCAACCAGGAATCGAACCAGTGAATCTTTCACTTTGCTGGATGATGCCCAACCAACTGAGCCACACCTGAGGTCAGGTCATTGCACATATTTAATACAAATGATTTGATGCCACAGCTAATGGGAGTTACCTAACTGAGAAAGTTTTTCCTAAAACACATTTGCCCTCATTAATAAAGGAACATTTTAAGTACCAACCCCAGAGCTGGTGGCTTAGCAGCTGGCTACTCACGAGAACAGGAAGTGAACTAGGAGCACAGGTTCCTTTCCTTCTTTGAAACTCACAACCAGGAAATAGTAAAATTTTCCAAAGCGTGACAAGTTATGATTCCCCTTAAGATTGATCTTATTCACTCCACAGGTAGCACAGAGTCCATGACAGCTCCATTCTGCTACCTTCCTCCTTCCGGAACCAGCAAAAGGACAGGGAAGTGTGTTAGGGGGAAATCTAGAGACAACAGTGGAAATGACCATTTCCCTCAACAGAGAAATCTTTTAATTCATCAAATGTCTGCCTTAACTGTTCACTTACATTTCTCAGTATACAACAAAACAAAGTGTCATTATTTGCACAACCAAGATATTTCATAGCATTATCAGGGACTCTCAATAAAATTTCCAGATATCACACAACCCACCTCCTACAGGCTGAATTGTGCCCCCCAAAATTTGTTGAAGTCCTAACACCCTCAAATGTGAGTGTATTTGGGTGTAGAGTCTTAAAGAGGTAATTAGGATGGGCTCTAACCCAACACGACCGATGCATTTATCAGAAGGAGATGAGGACAGACACACACACAGTAAAGATCACATGAAGACACAGTGAGAAGACAGCCATCTACAAGACAAGGAGAGAGGCCTCGGAAGGAATAGCTCTGCCCACACGTTTTTCTTGGACTTGTAGCCTCAAGTCCCACAGTCTGTAGTAGCTTGTTATGGCAGCCCTGGCAGTCTAATACACTATCCATTTGCTTTTAGCCAAAACAATGATCTGATAGCTCAGCTGCTTTACGGAGTTCTAGAGATAGAAATCCCATACTATTCCACAGTACACACTTCTCAAAGACTGGCCCATTTCTCTGCTCACACAGGTGATTTTTATAGTCATCGAGTTAATTTGATGAAGCTAGAAAACCCATTAGGCTTCCTTTCCTCGCTGTTCTCCTAGTTTTCAGCTTGGAAAGTATAGTCTGGTGTGATTTCCAAACAACTAAACTCTGAGTTTCCCTCTTCTAATTATGTTCCCTGAAGACTGAGATTCAAATAAATTCCGGGTGTGTGCTTATCCATTAAAAGTTCTGTGACTTAGAGGAATTCTAAGACGCAGTGCAGTTTTCTCTCTCAATTTGGCTCTTCAGTCTGACACCTACGAGATGGCATTTCGATTCGACATTGGACATAGTCATTTCTCTTGTTCAGGGCAAGCACATCACGCTCATCCTGGGCTTCATCTTCTCATTGCACCGACTGCATAGCCAAAGAGCTGAGAAAATGCCTTTCCTCTGTTCCTCCAGAGGAAAGAGATTAATGTTCTCATCACGTTAGTAGACCAGGTTTATGGCTTTCTGACTTCTGAGTCACAGATTAGAAAACAGACTAAGGCTGTTATAATCAGTTATGATTGTAGTTGTTGTTTAGATATTTAGGAAATGGCATTTAATTTTATCACTTATCTATGTTAAGCAAGGAATATCAGAAATTATGTTTGTAATAATATGATATTTACCTCAGCAGAGTTTATTAGAATGGCATTCAACAAAATTTTGTGCAGTAATTGCAATTAAATTATCTCCAATTACAATCAAGGGCAAGAAACATTTTCTCAGTTTCAGCATCCTGGTGGCAGGTGTCTTCAACTCTGGACTATTCCATGGGTTTTAAAGATGCATTAGATTAAATCATCAGTTACAGCTAGGAGTTTATTTTATCTTTCTTTGCTGAATGAAAGTCATAAACATACCCTAGAATGATACCCTTTATTTTCCTGCTTACTTTATGGGAAATGGTGTTTGTCATTAGCATGTTGTATTTTAAATACTTTGTTCAGCTTTTAGCATGTTACAAAGGGAAAAAAGAAACCTATAATCCATTAAGGAATCCATTTCTAACAAACACCGCCATGGCATCAAAGAAATTTGCTACACTTGTTTGGATAAGTTCTAACTCCAATGCAATGATCTTTTCCGACAAGAAGTCAGAAAATAGTGATAGTTATAAACATGGATAGTTATTAAACAAAAGCAGACAGTGAGAGGTTGCTGGTGCACTGAGGGAGTAATTTCCTCTTTGTGTGTTTTTGTTTATTACTGACCATAGAATAAGTGGTTCAATCCTTCTCCAAACTGTCGCAGAGTCGATACATACTTATTCCCAGAAAGATAAATCTGTACCTTGTTTAGCTGTAGGTATAATGTATCTGTTGAGAATTAAAAATGTGTTGACACTCTTTTGGGGGAGAAACAAGGAGAGAGTGTTTACTGTGACTTTTAGCCTCATATTTCCTTTTGCAGGTTGCCAACCAGGTCATTTTTTCAGGGACTTGACTAGCTGGGATTGAAAGCTTTGTATACATATGCCTTTCCTAAATTAACAGCTCTTACTCTCATTTTTTCCAGCATTTTTTCCTTAATGTGCATCAATCAAGGCTCTTCTTGTCACTGGCTGCTTTCTGGCGAAAGCTATTGCCATCTGGCCTCACTTCAACTTGTAAAGGGCAGTTTCAAAGCCCATGAAGTACTGAAATCTTCAGAAAAAATGAGAGATTAATGTTAAAGGTTCTCCTACTGTCTTGCACAGCAGCTGCCACAAGGAAATTTATGACTGCGATAGCTTCTACTGTGTTGAAAGGAATCCACAAATGAGTCTTGACTTTACATGATGCCAGACACTAGCATTAATCAAAATTTGATAGCCTGTTATCAACACAGCAAGTGCATCGCCGAGATGATAAACCAGTTAAAAATAAGCCATGACCTCTATGACCTTGGGTAAATCGATTTTCTTCCGTAAACCTCTATTTCTTAACCTCTCTAAAGTTCCACTCCAGCAGAGGAAGCTAAGATTCTATGACTTGTAGAGAAATTTTAAATTTCTGTATAGAAACATCAATGCTGGTATTTGAATTCTCAAAGCTGCCTTCTCTGTACTTGGTAGGAAGGAGGTGCTAGTGAATCTGATCAAAATTAGTCGCTGCCTGGGAACAAAGAAACACCCAGATGTGGAGCAGGGCCTGGCCTGCCAGAGCTCTTAAACCGAGACTTTATAACCAAAGGCACTCCTTGGAACGGTTTAATGTACATACCATATGCATAAGCATATAACCAAAATTTACCAAGCATTCAAATTAAGCATATACAACTCATTACAGATCTCTTACACAACCATATCTACAAACAAACCACGCGTATGCGAGTTTCATTTAGGTTTCTCATGCTCCTCCCCGACTCGAAATTAGAAGCAGAGTTGACACGGGTCTTCGTTCAGCTCTGTGCTGTGCCCACAGGAGTCCCGTCCAGGTGAGGGTCAGGTCAGTCACTGAGCCCTTCCTCCTGCTTAAGACACAAGCACAATGTTTCTTTTATCAAACCAGTTAACAAACATGCAAGTTTTAAAAAAAAACCCACAAACGGCAATAAAGTCGATCTGACCTGCCATTTATAAAAATGTGTGTCATGGAAGACACGCACAACACTTATATTTGGGAAACACAAGTAAGTCTCAGAGATCCAAATTACCAAACAGTTTCGAACAGCCTGAACCAATGCTATGCATTTCACAACACCCTTTCCAGACTCTGGCTTTCATTACAATACTTGCTGCACCCCTCTGCTCTCACGCCCAGTGGAAAAGGCTATGGGCACACCTCAGAGACAGGGCGGGTCTGGTTGCAGACCACCAACCGCAGTGAAGCGAGTATCTCAGCAAAAGCGAGTTATCACCTTATCACTGGTGCAGGGCCTTGCCTTCGGTTTGAAAACCAAGAGCTACGCCTATATTTACTTCCTTCTCTGGAACCTCAGTGTTGCCTTCAGTGAGAAGAGCCATCCAAAAAGACAATTTCCCGACGCCAGGACATAAATTCTCCTTCACTAGCACTTCTCGGTCACAGTTCCTTCTAGTGAGTCCTTTAAAGCCTGGCTATTGAGACCCAGTGTGGCGAAGGCTGCCAGCACCCTACCCAGCTGTGACACAGCCCCACCAGGTGGTCACCTGCAGCTCCATAGACCCTTCTGGATGGTGTCTTACCTCGGACACCTGCACCCACCTGTCAGAGTGCCTCATCTGACCGCAGACTGCAAATGTCAGCAGTTAACACCTAGTTCAGTACAAACCCCAAATCTCGAGGAACTGTGAGATAAATACTCCAACCTTCACACCTCGGTATCGGATAATTCTGAAGTGTTTGCTCCACAGTCTTTCAGAAGATCCCCCTAGGGATTGGGTCTGTTCCTCCAGCAGCAGCCCCAATAGTTAATATATTCTTTTCTTAAATATATTCTTAATATATTCTTTTCTTTTCGTCTCTTCCCTGTCTCACTTCCCAGGACACTTGTGTGCTCTCTCTCTCTCTCTCTCTCGCTCCCTCTCTCTCCCTCTCCCTCTCTCTCTCTGTCCCCTCATCTCTCTCCTCTTCCTTAGATTATCTCATCTTTTTCTGAGGTCCACTGTGGGATAACTCAAGATAAGCAAACAGCAAAAATAAAACTTTAATTGATTATGGAATTATCAGAATTCAATCCAAGGGGAGGGGAGGAGAAGAAGGGGTCTGCTCCAGAGACCTAGCTGCTGAGTTAGGACAGATGAAACTGGCACTGGTGATAAGTATTTAAGTATGAAGCCGGTCAAAAACACAGCACCAATAAGTGAAAGACATGGCTTCCCACCACTTCATCCGGTGATCGGGGATCGAGACTGAGGGACACGAAGTGACTGCAGGAGCAGTTTGGTCAACCGAAGTTAAGAGGGTCAGTTCTTAGCAGAGGAGCTAGACAGGAGAAACCTGGAGCTGGGAGCTACTTCAGGCAAATGAGTTGCAGACATTCTTAAAGTCTACATATTATAAACTAATGACACCTCTACAGAATTACAATAAAGTCTTAGTTGAAAGTGGGGTCACAACACTGGATTTTTCCCGGAAAGTCAAGTTGCACCAGGGAAACTGTGTCTGATTTTACTGTTCCAAGGATGTAAAGCCGGGCTTCATGGTCATCTCTCTACCCAGTGGGGCAGGGTGACTTCTGGGTTTAAGGGGTAGATCTAGAATCTAGATCTCTTGATATCCTGAGTAAAGCATGTTGTTAACTCACCAGTAAATATCTGAGTACTTGAAAACACACACATCTGTCACATCTTAGGTACCTAAGCACATATTCGATGATTGAATGAAATGAAATGAACAAAAAACAAGACCACTAGTGTTCTTTTTCAAGCCTTCTCATTCACATGAAAAAAATCTAGCTTGCACTGCTAAATGTTTCTTATGTTTCTGTTATTGTTGAGCTTCAAAAATAATAAAATGAAGATCCTAATTCCACAAGAATGGAATCAACACATTGACTCTGCCGATTACATCATGGGTTTATTCCATCTCCCCAAGACTTGCATTCTTTCTACTGAGTTTGATGTGCCAGGTTCCAAAATTGGGAATTGCATCAAGACAAATATTTTTTGAATAAAGTAACTATTGTTAGTTTCAAGTATGATTGTCTCAAATATAAACAACTACACAAATTTGAAACATGTTGGCTGAAATAGTAGAAGGAAAGCAGAGGATAAAGAAAAGTAAAAATAGAAGCCATACACATAAAGACATAGCATAGGAAGTTGAGGACTTTTTCTGAAATTATATGAAGCCAGTGAAAAAGATACCATTTGGAACATAGAATTGTGCAATTTTAGTCAATATAACAGGCAATCAAAATGTTTCAGGGGGGCTGAGATGTTTGGAACATGAGGACAAGTGTTGGCCCATTCAATACCTTAGAGAAAAGAAAACTATGGGAAAATTTTTCCAAGGGTACATGCATGAGCCAAGCTCTTCACTCGCATACTTGTGTATGGGGCCTAACCCTGCACTTGGATATTTGAGGCTACGCTGCACTCTGCACACTGAGTGTTTGTGTGAAACAGGAGGTCAGCATACGGCCAACTTGGGCTTGCACGGCAACGTAGCTTCTGTTAGCATCAAACTGCTCATTAGAATGCAATGGGACTTTCTTAAAGGAAAACAACATTAATGACTTTAAGCCATTTGTAAGGCATTTTAAAAGTTGGAATTCAAAATGAGATTGAACTGCATAAAGCAAATATGGGCATAATCCACCACCCCTATCCATCAAGTTTTTCTCCCAAAGCAGATGATGTAGCTAAACCTAAAATGTATAAGCCCATTAGCAGCTGGTAACGTGTTTCTGAGAGGCAAACCAGAGGAAGACCTAAGGACTCATCACTTTTATTGTCATTGTCTTCCAGATGCAGAGAGAGAGAGGGGAGCTCCTGAGTGGGCTCGCTGCGCCTCTCTGCACCTCCGTTAGAAAAACACCTCCCTCTCATGCTCAGAATCATGTTTTCTTCCTCGTGTTTCCCGGGCCACTGTCTCCAAAGTACAGAACAGAGAAACAAGCTCTCATTTCATAATTCAAAAGGCTTTGAAAAGAAAGCAAATTACTTCTGTGGACAAATGGGGGCAGTCACTGTGTTTTCAATATTACAACTTCTTAAATGGCTGGATACGGTGTTTCAAGTTACCATACATCTGTGGCCTCTTCCCTCTTCTTTAAATATTTGGTACACTTCACATTAATTTATAAATATATATGTATCTTCTTGTGGGAGTTTTTTGGATCTTCCAGGTCTCTTCTTTCTTGGCAAACAATTTGATTTGCAACTTTGAAATATGCAGCAAGTGCTAAGCAGAAAAGGAGGAAAGCAATTAGCTTTAGCCCAAGTTCATTTGGGGTGGTATGAAACATAATGATGAAAGACAAGATGTTGAGAGTGAGAGAGAGAGGTATGTTAGACTTGAATGAAAACTAGAGGGACAACTGAAACACATTAAGCATGAAGGGTCTTTACCTGTCTTCTTTAAAAAAAAATAAGAACATGATTCCATTCAACAGAAACGTACCCCACACACAGTGTACCAGGGGAGTCATTTCCTTTGGCTGAACCAAGTGGGCTGACTATAAATGGACAGAGTGTGAAATCAGAACAGAAGTTTAGGTCAAGGTGCTTATTGAAGAGCAGACAGGGAAAAGACAGTTGTCCATCGGAGAACAATAAAACAAAACACCCTTAACTTCAGAAGCTAAAGAAGGCTAGCATTGGCACTGAGGACACGGTGAGCAAAGCCCACAGCCAGAGGGGAAATTACCGGAGGAGTGCTACGCTGCTGCACAAGCCACAGAAAAGCTAGATTATTTACTCAAGGGAAGGAGTTTAAGAGGGTCCACAGAAAAGGCAGTGGGAACAAAGAAACACAGTCATCGAATATGCCAAGAGAAATAAGCGGTAGCAACAACAGTTTAAAACCTTAATTTATGGGGAAAAGAAAAAATGTATCAGTCTCAGCCAAGAAAAATCATAGCTCTGCATATCTCCAGCTATTGCATTTTTGCATTCCTAAGTACATGTCTGTGGTCCGAGATTCCCAAGTACTTTCGGGAGCCTGAGCACTGACCTCCCGGCACTTCTCACTGAGCCAGTTTTCTCCGCCCCAAATGGGGAGGAAGCATGTCCTTCCCTGACTCAGCTGGCGCACTCCGTAATGTCACAGAGTCCTCCTCGACTGGGAGACCTCAGAGCGCTTGGAGAACTCGGGGGCTTTTTCCTTGTTGCCAATAAGCATGTCCGCTGAATTCTTAGGGTGGAAAGGGAGATTGGAGGGGAGTGAACTATGTGTCTGTTCCTTGATCTTTACCATAACAGGGAAACCTGAAAATAAAATGAGAGCTCCAAGGGTATACTTCAACTTTGTCTGAAGACTTTCATTTCATTTATTAATAATAAAAAATAAACTCAGCAAATTTGATTACAGGTTAACAAGTACTAATGTTGGCTGGCGAGAACATAGATGTTTTTGTAAATTATTATACCTTTTATTTTTCTAAATACTTAAGATTTTTATAGAAAAATTAGTGAAAAATAAAGTCAGATTAATTGGAGATTGTATAGTGCAAAGTTTAACAAAGAATGTATGTTGTCAATACCAGCAAGAATCACAAAATTTAGGGGGAAAATGCACAGAATTTCAGAATTGCCTGTTCTATAATACCAATGAGTTTCTGCCCCAGCTATAAATCACCTGCGTGTGGGGGCACTTCTTATAAAAATACTGCTCCTGTTCAGGGCTCACTCTAGACCAAGTAAAACTGGGAATCAATGAGTGTAGGGCCCAGACATCTGTACTTTTTAAATGCTTCTCTGATAGCTCAAAGGTGTAGACAGCATTGAGAGCAACTCACATTTCTTGGGACATTATCTTCTGCTCACCTGGCATGACAAAGAAACAGTGTGACAACAGAGAGAACACCAAACTGTCAACCAGGGAATCTGGGGTCCAGATCCAAGTTTATTACAGGGTAACCTTAAAATCTTTGGAGTTTATTCTCTTTGGAACCCACTTCCCTTTTCTGGAATATGAAAACACTAGTCTTCATTCTAAGTTTCCATTAATTAAACATGAGAAGAAGAAAACAATGTTGCATGGACCTGTTAATTGGAAATGTTTTTCTGTAACAGTATTTTTAATAGAATAATGGAGTACATATTCCTTATTTGTATTTGTGTTCCTTAATTTATCAACATCTCCTCATATGGCTAATTCTGGAGGATCCTTTTAAGCCACTATTGGAAAATGGGACAATGAAGGTATGGAGAAGGCATGCAACCACGCTACCAATGTGGGTTCTAAGTGGGTGATAAAAGATAACTAGACTACTATGGAACCCATCCGAGATCACAATCATCCCTTCTATTCAGGCAAAAAAAAAAAGTAAGGCACTTGTCCTCCAAGGCCTAAACACCTGGGCAGAGTATCACAAACAGGAATTGGGCATAAGGAAATGTGACAAGGACTTGGATACCTGACCCAGGCCACGTGGTAGAAGTCAAGAATAAGCCCAGCAATGAGCCCAGCAATGAGCCCAGCACTCTATGGAGCAGAGCTAGCAAAAAGGATGAGTGGCTGCTGATTTACCTGGGTGTACATTGAGGGTTGAGGACCATTAATGACCTCCAATGTAAGTACTGGAGACTGGGACTCACCTGGCAGTTGAGGTTAAGAGGTCTCTGCTAAGAAGATGGGAAGATAAAAGGACAAACAGCCAAGGTGTTACAAAAAGCAACTTAGAATTAACTTTAGTGCATCTTCCTATTTTTAGAAAAAGTGAGAAAAGTTAAAATCAAGTCAATTTCTAGAAAAAATTATTTATAATTTCATGGGTAAGAGTACCATAAATAAATGTTGAAATAAAAGCTGGAGATGGAGAATATGAAAAAGTCAAATGATTGAAAAAGAGAAAATATATGGAAAAATCAGAGGAAGAGAGACAAAACTAGAAAAAAAGAAAAGAAAGCAAGAGAGAGAGAGGAGCCAGGAATTCCCTTCCATACAACTTCTTGTCCCTGCAACCTCACTCTGTCCCTTCAAGAATTGTCCCTCTGGCTTCTGTTTTAATACTTTAGTTTCTACCTTCCTCGCTCAATGGACTAAAAAAGACCTCTTCAGGCTGTATGTTCTGGAACTTCCTTTCGTGTTACCCTTCCCTCCATAGTGCCACTCACTAACACTGGCATATGTACCTCTAAAACCAGTTTTGATGCTTTCAAGTACCTTGTCCTTCTTCTTCACCCCTCCCTCCCTCCCTCCCTCCCTCCAGCCAGTTACAAACTCCTCAATTATCTGGCTGTTGAAGGACCTCACAAGTTCCCAAGATCTCATGCAGCCCCAGTGCTCCTGGAGCGTCTGGGCTCCTCACGGCAGCCCTGACAATGATCCTCTCTCCACAGCAAGCACCTTGGAAGATGTCTCTGTTATAGAAAATGAACCTAACTCTTTGGGAAGACAACTGTAGGACTGCCTGCAATACAAACTAGATGTAAAAGGGACATGTCCTCTGACCTACCATTTAGAAACAACCTCCTACAGGTTATTTTGTGATCACGTTTAATCACACAAGATAAATTTTGCAGTAAATTACTGCTTTTTGCATTGGTAGTGAACACAGTGGTTCTGGCTTTGAGAGCAACACTTAAGATTTTCAAGAGTAAGATATATAATGAAAACCCTGCTTAAGCTTCCAAAGAAGGATACCAATGAGACCGAGCAAGGACTTTCAGGTCATAAACAGCATCAACCTCTCCTCATCTATCACTGTCTGGGTGCAGATATGGAATTGATGGGTGTGGAATGGATGATTTTTCCATGAGTCTTGGGCTTTATAATAGTTTATAAAGCCTTTGACTTTGGTCCAGCATGTTAGCATGCCCCATTAATTCTTTTGTCAAGCTCAGAATCAACTATATAAAGGTCAGTAAGATTATACCATCTCAATATTTATTATTTATTCATATTTTAATGTTATTTAATGAGTTTGAATAGTATGGATGGGTATGCATGTTTGTGGCATGGTGGTCATCAGAACACATTTAAACTTTTTATGTTAGTTCTTATGTGAAAAAATCCAGCTGTGTAAGGCTATAAACTCTTTCCCTGGAATGTAAACCTGAAGTTTGACAGAGACTGCCTTTACCCTGAATAATGGTGCTCTCCCCCTTTCACCCCTCTCTGTGAGCAAATCATCCTTCCTCAAGGGAACACGAAAATTTGCCCAGGTTTAGATGGTGTTTTTGCTGACCTTTCCTTTGTGGGGGTTAAGCATGCTGACCTTGAAGCTCAAGTCCTTTCTCACCAGGACGGGGGAGTTTTCTCTTAGAAAAGAGGGAAAGCATCTCTTCCTTACTAAATTTAATCTTAATTCCCCCAAAAAGAGATGTGTTTTCATTCCTCACCTCCGTGATAGTTTACCTCTAGAACTTTATCATATGAAAATAAAATAAAATTGACATTTAAGAAGTCCACAGATATGTCATAAAAGAACTTGAAAAAGACCAAATAGAATGAGCTGCATTTAAATCCAGATTTGAAATTCCCTAAACCTAAAAACTTCGTAGCATTCCACACAATCAAGAAGGCATAAAGAAAAAGATTAAAACATCTACAGAAATATTATACACACATATGTAGGTGGATAGGAAGATAGACATTAGATAAATACGTAGATATACAGTGCAAAAACATCAGGATAAACAGAAAAAGATAGGATTGCCATCACGTCATTGGGGCTTTAACAAATTAATAAAAAAGAATGAAAACCCAATAGAAAAGTTAACAAATACTGTCGATGGGTAGTTCACAGAAAATTAAATACAAATAGCTAGTCGATATATAAAAATGTTTAATTTCATATGCAATTAAATATATGCAAATTATAACAGCAGGATTCTTTTATTTTCTCAATTATAAAATGAAATGTTTTTAAATTTAAAAGTTTAATTAAAGTTTACTGTGTCTGACAGTGTTGAGCAAAAGGCTTTCTTGTCGATTGTTGGTGAACATATAAAATAGTGCAACATTTTCGGAGGACAGTTTGACAATATCTATCAAAATTTTACACATACATGCATTTGACCCAACAAATTCGATGGATACAATCTCCTGAATAAACAAATCCGTGTACAACAAAAAACTAGAAACAATACTAATTTACACCAAGAAATTAGGATGTCTCCGTGTAGTGGAATACTGAGCAGCTGTTAGAGAATGAGTTGGATTTATACATGCTGTTTTGGAAGAATCTCTTCAGATCAAAGCACAAGGAATGTATATGCTATAATATCATTTGTGTGAACAAAGGAGAAAAGCAAGTATAGAGAGAAGGTCAAATATAGTTGTGCATGTTCACCTGCATTTGCATAAGCCTTTTCTGGAAGGATAGACTGGAAACGCTTAAGACGGTTACCAGGCTCCTTCCATCTAAGCTCCTATTTTTCTTTTGTGTTTGGTGAGCTTCAAGTTAAAGAAGGCTTTCCTTGGCTTTTCTGGGTGAATTCGCCATTTCACGAGCCCAAAGATGGGGGAAGAATAACTAGAAAACCCACACACACTCTCGTTGTTTCTGCTCTTTGCCTAGAGGGAAACCATTATAGTTCGCACAAGTTGTCCTTCTGTCCTTTTCAAGATTCATTTCCATTGTGACCAACTCACTAAAGGCCATAAAGACCCCACATGTCAGTGTCACTCACTAAGCCTCAGATGCTGCAGCAGCTACTGTCATCACAGGACAAAAAGACTCCCCGCGTGACTTAGATCTTGGCCGTGCAGAAGTCGTGAGTGCTCCTACCCGCCATCAGAGGCCGGGCCTTGCCGGGCCTGCACGGAGACACGGTGTCATAAGGAGGGCCTGTCACTCGATGCAGCCGCTCTGTCACATAAATCATGTGAAATCGCAGCCTCTGAGATAGAAGCTAAAGTAAACAGACCAGAGAAGCTCCATTTGATATACATTTCAAAGCTCCTTCTACAAATGTGAATTATTTCCTTTGTCCTAACCCATGACTCTTTCCATTCATTCGTTTCCTCCCCATCCCATTTTCCTCACCCCCAACCCCTTCTAAGGTTGTCTGTTTGTTTGTTTGTTTTTGCCTACGTGAGTGAATGAGGATTCATAGGTGTGTGGATAAAATTAATAACTTTCCAAATGCAGCACTTTATGTGGTTGCTATACCCATTTTGTTGAGAAGAAGGCAGGTTTATGTTGTGTTATATCTCTATTTTCAGACCTAGACTTCATTAATTTCCCATTCAGCAGTGTGGGAAAGTAATAACGACCGTTACATGCATTTTAGTATATGTGCTACAAAAACGCCAATGGATAAAAAATTCGCTGAACTGGAATGGTGATGACTGAATCAAAAAAATTTTTAAGATTGTTTTCCAGAAAGTTTACAGAGAAACATTCCTAAGAGGACTGAGAATTTTGCACAGCATTGATTTCACTGCACAAGTCTATTTTGGGTGCACGTTGTCAACAAATCTCAGTGGCCAGTTCATTTCAAATGCACAGTTCGAATACTTCACATACTACTAAATAATGCCAAGGGAAATCCTGACCATGTCCATGGCCTCAAGTCTCGGTCTACAGGAGAAGTCAAACTACAATGCAGACGTAGCGTGGTAGGGTTGGCGATGAGATTCTAGAAGTCTGGAGACATGGCTCTAACCTCAGCCTTGCTTTTCTCAGACGAGCCACCTGAACATCCCTGCCTTATCTGGACAATAACGGAAATGGGCTTGATGATCTTCGAGGTCCTTCCCAGCCTTCCATGGGAATATTCTTACTAAAATTCCGTTCTCCAATAAAACCTTATGACTATTTCCTCTGTTTCTCGATTCCCTTAACAAAAGGAAGGAACCTGTGTCATGAGTGTCTCACCTCTGTCTAGAAATATAAGAAATTATGCTATCAATATTTATATCTCTACCACTATATCTATGTCTACCCAAAGCCATCCATCCATTCATCCATCTACCAGCTCTCTCTCTCTCTCTCTCTCTCTCTCTCTATATATATATATATATATATATATATACACACACACACACATATATATACACACACACATATATATGAATATATATGGCAGATATATATATATATGATTCATACGTATGATTCATATCATATATACAAATATGATTACATGCATTTGGATAGCTTTAGCCTGAGGACTTTTAGGAGAGGCCAGATGCAGGTTAGACTTCACACTAAGGAAGGTGAAGCCTTGCCTCACTGGCTTTCACATTGTGGGGTGTCATTTCTGACTTCTCAACTCTTGATGGATACCCACCTTTTCTGGAAGCCAGTGAAAGTTCCCTGCATGCCTCCTGTACATGTTTGCTGGTTGTGACACATGCTATATTTACCTGATTTATTTCCCAACCATAATCACACCTGAGTATCTTTTACCTTATTTCAGGAGCCAGGTGGTGCACACAACTCAGACAGAAACACTCACATGCAATATGTTTTTGCATCATAGCTTGTCATACCCAAAATCTTGAATATCATGATGCAAAACATATTTTCTGAAAAATATCATCTTTCTCCATTTGTCATTTTATCCCATGCTCTCACTGTTACAGTTGAGCTCAGACCAGAACTGAAGTTGGGGGAGGGTGAATGCCTTCAATTCTTTAAATCAACACATCCACATCTCCTATCCATGGGAAAGAGCAGGTGCTTTGAGGCCAAGCAGAACTAAGTTAGGATCCTCACCCTGGCATTTGCTGGCTATGGGAACTGGGGTAGCTACCCAGCCTCTCTCAGCCTCTGTTTTCTCATCTGTAAAGTAGTAAAAATAGATTTGTTATACACTTAAATAAGATACTTCGGGTAAAGAGTTTCAACCAATCCTCAGTAAATATTAGGTATTATTATTACCATTTTTGTCCCATGTTAACTTTTACCAATTTTGTCCCATCACAAACTGCAGCATTTGCTACTGGACCCTTCCCATATCTCCATGACCTTTCTGCTTCAGTGCCCTCTGGTCTGATTGCCGGCTTTCTATGGCCACCAAAGCCTGCTGTGCCCACCCATACATACACATCCATACATACAGCAAGTCAGAAGTGACAGAAGCAACCCTCAGCAAGAACAGATGGGGGTTGATGTAAAAATACCTCAGTTTCCTCACTCTTCAAGCAGGATATCTCTGAAGTATATGTTCTGTCCACACTGGCTCTCTGAAATGCCCCAGAGGGATTAAGCGCCAAAGGCCAGCAGCAGTTACTAACCCACCCTTCACTGTCTGCCTTTCTTTCCTCCCTGTCTTCCCCATTCACCTCTCAAAACAGTCAATTCCTCTGACCCGTTGTCTTACCCAGAGGCTGTTCCTGAGGGAACCCAAACTAAGGTACAAACCAATGGCACCACGTAGGACAGAATTATGTTGTACGGTTTCGGAAATCTCAGTTACTGGGTCACAGTCAGAATTTGGCAGGTGGGCAAGGATGGGAATGTTGGCAAGCACTGGACCGAGCATCTAAAGATTTGGGTTTGACTAACTCTGTCATTTACTGGCTGATGGAAATAAGCGCCTCTTGTGACTATTATCAGTTTATCCTGCTCAGTTTCAAACAAGGATAAAATGGCTGCTGTGCCGGGAAGGGGAGGATCCAAAGAGAGGACAACCTTCACACTGGCGACCACTGTGCTGACTCAATAAGAGTTCATGGGGAGTGACTGAATGAAGGAGTGGGTGACACAAACGAGTGAATGAAAAAGAAAACCTCTAAAGTGATACAAAAAATAAGGTCTTCCGACGTACTTGTGTGAAAGAAAACCGTCCTGATCTGCTTTTTGTTCCTACACCATGACCAACTTTCTCTCTGTCGTTAGTTCTCTAACCTAAAAGAAACCACTGTGTTTTCTCAGCAAGGGCCATGGCCAAACACCAGCTTCATCACACTGCATCAAATACCCAAATGAAAATGATAAGTTCTGCTTACTTTGAATTCTAAAAATTCAAACATTTGATAGCTGATAGACAAACTACTTGACCCTTTGAAGTTACTGGCTTTTATTTAGACGTTCAGCAAAGTATGACTTTGTTTCCCAACACGCAGGTGTCAGATGTAGCACAACTTTTTACTATCCATGGTGGAGTGGAGACTCCATCCACGGTGTTAACCTCTCTGGGCCAATTTAGCAGCAGGGACATTTTGGGGGGCTGCCAAGGTCAAAGCACCTGGAGTCCTCTTCCTCAGCTTCCAGGGGCCCAATCACAGGTGCTATTTCCCAGTGCACCATGTGAAAGCAGGACTCAGAAACCAACCCTTAGAGAACTCACAAGCCTCTCCTCTTGGTCCTTCCCCCTCCTTCGAGCAATCTAAATGCAAATCTCCATTCTCTCAGGGCAAAAAGTTTCTTTCATCTGACAAAGTCTTGGTTACCTTCTTGACTCAGAAAAAGGGGAAAATACCTCTCTGGTCAACAATGAACCAGCAGCAAAAATCAAACAAGAGGTTCATTTTTCCATCAGAAAATCCTATGTGTACATAGCTCAGCTTATTACATCATAGCTCTGCTTCTCCCCTCCTAATAGTGGTGGTGGAGAGGATGGAGACGGATGCTGATGTTTGCTGAAAAAAATTAAGACACGGGAAGCAAAATAAACTGAAAGGCATTTTGTATTTATCCAACTTATTTGCTTGGATACGTGGCTCATGGTTGCAACAGACTGTTTATGGTAGGCAAAAAACTGTATCAAAATCATCAAAATGCCAGAAGACACAACTTAGACAAAAAACAAAAACTAGAGAAATATAAAGACTTGGCAACTGGAACAACAAAATTCTTGCAACAAGAACTCTCTGGTCTAAAATAAACAACATCCCACTAATGTGACAATGGCTCCTAAGCTCACCGCCTCTCTGCATCTCTCCATCAGAGCCAGACTTCCCAGAGAAAGGCACTAATTGGCCAAATCCAGGTCATTTGTCTTCCTTGGGTTCCATTGCCACAGACAAAGGGAAGCAGACCCTTCCCAGACAAATTGGCCCAAAGGAGGAATTTCACCCAAATGACGAGTGGGCATCCATATTAAAAAAGGGAGGTTGAAAGATGGACAAAATTCTGTCATTGACATAAATTACTGATCTTTGCTAGGTCTCTTCCTTTCTCCATCTCAGTTTCATCATCTGTAGATGAGAAGATTTAACTCAATAATACTTAAGACCTCTTTCAGCCCTCAAAGGTTCTGCCACCCACTATCCTACTTCTTCCTCTGACAGTTAGCTATACCTCTGGGGGCCAGCATTAGAGAGAGCTTATGGATGGGTAGCTTCTAACCGAGGTGAGAACACTACCTATTTTGAGTAAGCTTAAGCTCATCATAAAGAAAAAATAGTCTGACATTCCACTGTCATTTCTCCCTCTTTATCTATATATTCTCGAGTCATCATTGATTTTGTTCTATCACAAGGGGAAATGCATTTCCTGCTTCCTTTCAAATGGGGTTCTCCATGCTGACTCTGTTCTTAGATCTTTTTTAGACCCAAAACATTTCTTTCTCTGGACCAAAATCATCTTCCTGAACTTTTCACAAAATTCTTCACTCCACAGCCTTATGCACAGAAGCACCCATCTAACCAAACCTAGAAAGCTCACAATTTATTACTAAACTTCAGCATAATTATTCCCAGCTGTCCGTGTACTTTCTCCTTTAAAGAGCTAAAATGATTGTTTCCTATCATTTCAGCAATTTTAGGCTTACACTTTTTCAAGTATGCTTTTTCTGTTTTGTTTTTGTTTATTTCTTTTTCATTCTGGATAAAAATTGTTTTGTCATTACCAGTGACTAAAATGAAGCGGTTTTGATTGTTTCTATCTTTTTTAGCAAGGGCTTCAGTTACTTTTCTGTACTTGTATTCCATTCAGCCCTCTCCAGCTCCCCTGTCATTCCCATCGGAATACAGGACAATTGCTCCGTAATGCCTCGTTTCTCTCCAGTCTTTGCACGGGTCTCCTGGCATTCTCCAGTGTGTTATGCACACACTATTTTTGTTAAGTCCCACATTCTTCTTTTTTCAGAAGGACTGCAGTTCTCTGAGTTTTAATTATGGTGTCTTGAAAGATTCTTCAGATGCTTTCATGCCCGTGAATTGTACACTTCTTACTGCACCTTATTCACTAGATTTCGTAATTCCCCAAATCTCACTTTCTGGAAATTGGATACTCTTGTATAGCTGCATTGTTAGGATCTACATCTTATTGTTCTCAATGTGAGTCATCTGTGGACATGAAAACCCCTTTCCTTGCCTGTTCGCTATCTTCAAAGAATTACTGTTTTTTAGTTCCCCGTCTACTCTCCTGCAAAAAGCTGTATACATCATTTCTTTCCAGTAATTTAGGCTCTAAAGGTAATCCAAATTCTAACATCATTAAATGAAAACATTTTTTATTTATAATCAAAATGCTATAATAATTCTCAGCCTTCAGTTTATCCCTCAATAGAGTAAACACTTTTGTTAGAAGGATCAGGCCAGAATTACTTAGGATAATGCCAAACATTGTTTTCAACCTTCAGTGATCAATTTCTTAATGAGACACATCTTGTGTAGAAAGGGGGAAATATCGTCTATGATCCCAATCTATAATTAATTGAAAAGAAAGACAAAGAAAGCTCAGGTTCCAGACACGATGGAAATATACATATTAAATGTACAAATGCCTACCTTTTTCAAAGCAAGTCACACATAAATGCAGAATCTGAACATGGAAGAATGGAGTTTAAAACCACTTCCTGGAACAAACTTAGTTCTTGGAATTCTTTTTGGCTCAAATGTAGGGTTATTATCGTAAAAATCGTCATGTACTGCAACCCTGTACCGACTTCAAAGTGAAATATCAACAAAGACGATCACTCTTGGACATGAGAAAGAATATCTTGATGGAGGCGAGGCAAATAGCATCTGAATTCTGGCTGGTTTGAGTAGAAAGAGAACTAGTAATTGAGGAAAAGGGTTTAACCGAAAGGATTTGAGTCCATTTGATTAAAAGTATTTTTAAGAGTCTCACATAAGCATCCCGAATATTAGCGTTTCTGAGGTTTATCCATCACTAGTCATTTTCCAATTAGCTGTACATCCTAATACCCCCTGATGCTAGTCCACTGGCTTCAATGACTGATAATTTTGCATCTTTTCAGAACAGACATTTAAAGCTGAAGCCCCGGGACTGTGATTACTGCCATTTTGTGGGTTTGAGTTTGCCTTTCTGCTTCTTCAGAGGCTGTTCATTTCTCCCAAGACATCATTTCAGCCTCTGGTAGCTTCCCTTCAGGTAAATCTGGGTGCAGCTCTGTAGATCCACTGGCTGGGCTTTTCTCAAAAACTGAAAATTCAGTATCGTACTAGCTCAATTAATTTCCTTTTTTAAAAGAAGTTATTAGCATAAGGACACATGTGAAATAATTATTCACAGCCCTATTTGCATCCACATGTTTGAAATGTTATACATATGTTTAATTACAAAAATGGAAAAACTACAAATACAATAGGAATGAATTTTAAGAAGTGATGTTGAATCAAATGAGCAGGGAATGAGGAGTCGTCTATTTAAAAGGAGGTGGGAGAGGTATGCAGTACAAAAACATTATCGTGTAAAAAGGAGAAGAAAAGGTAAGGCAATATTTCAGAGTAAAGGAAGCCAAAGAGGCCTGACCATGAAGGGCAACAACAGGTTAGGTCCTGCGCTGGAAAGAACCTTGACTGGGAAGAGGAAAATGCTGTAAACAGCTGTTAGGTCAACTCATACAAAGTGGATGGACTATGGACAACACATTGTATTGTATCAATGTGAATTTATAAAGTTGATCACTGCCCTGTGCTTACATGAGAGGCATTTTTATCCTTAGGGAAAACACATACTAAGTATTTATAGGTTAAAGTGCCACAATGTATAAAACTTACTCTCAAGTTGGTTCACAAAAAATTAGGTATACATGCAGAAAGAGACCACACACAAATAATAAAGTAAGTGAGGCATATGTGGATAAAAGGTATGTGGATGTTCTTTGTACTATCTTATTTTTGTAATTTAAAAACATTTCAATTTTTTCCTTCCAAATTAAAAAAACATTAATGATTTACTATTGATCAAAATAAGCCAGATTGAACAGAAGACATTCTGTGTGGTTCTATTTGCACTCTTTAAGCGCGCATATTCAGTAGTAAAACTATAAAGAAAAGCAAGAAAATAAATGCTGTAACAGGTATGTGGGTAGCACAATCCCATAATAAGACATGATAATAGGATAATGGCGATGAATACCGGGGAGGGAGATTACTTAAAGAAGTGACTGCTAAGGACCTGGGAGTGATAGCGACATTCTATTTTACATTCTACTTTGCATCTATTGTGGGTGAGGATTGCCTGAATATTGTTTTGTAATTATTAAGCAGAATATATACATTTTATGAGCTTCTCTGCATGTGTTTTCTAAAAGAAAGGAAAGAGGAAGAAAAGGGGGAGAGGGAAGTGAGAGGAAAGAGGAAGGAGAGAGAGGCCAGGAGGAAAGATTCCAAGGTACGATTTATTACTTGTCTTTATACTAATGAGTGATTTGCTCTACTATAATCATCCTTGTCAAGACTAAGAAGAAAATTACCCCTAAAGCTTCTTTTAGAGCAGACGCCCACTACTGCTTCCAGATGTCTGACTTAGCACAAGGCAGAGCTGAAGCACTGTCATATATCAGGAATCACTAGATGCAGTCCTGTCGAGTACAGAACAAGCCATTACCAGGAGCATGACCTATAAGGTCCAACGGCAGAACTGGAGAACATCCAGGGCAACAGGTAGGCATTGGCATGAAAAAGATAACACAAGAAACCAACAATAACCAAAGTTAGCACTCCTACATTTTAACTCTTTAGGTCCTTTTGCTGAGACATGGAGTGTAGCATACACATGAAGGTGTGTTGTATGGCTGGGTGATGGTTGGAACCCACCACAAGGCTGTATAGTCAGTCATCTTCCATCCTCAGCTGCACCCAGGTCTCCCACACCCACCACATGATGCTCATCAGTACCTCATGCACATGTCAATGTCTTCTTCCCACTTCACATGTGGTTTCTCCCCCTCTTTGCCTGACCACCTCACTTTTTTCTGTTCTCAGCTGAAAGTTTACTTCTGAGAGAAGACTTTGCTAACTCCCCAATCCAAATCAAGTCTCCTTGTAATTCTCTTTTGTGGCATTTCATCCTTTTCCTTCATATCACTTAGCATAGCTTATAATTACATACTTACTTGTAGAAGCATTTACTTCCCCACCAGCCTGGGGTCCTTGACAGCATTCTAATCTCTAGTCAATAACAGTTGTCTGCCCAGTTCCTACCACAGCATCTGGAACATAGCACACATTGGTTGTTGCTGACTCCTAAAGAATGAAGGAAGAACTCACTTATCAATCAACCTCCCTAACTTAGCAAAATGATTGAATAATTGGTTAAGTAATTTCATTAAAAATAATTTGGTAATCACAGTGGGTTTTTAATAACACTGATAAAGTCACTTTATTTATTATTCTTTTCTGCTAGTTTGGAGTTCCAAGATAGACAGGCTTATTTTTCCTTTCTGGCTAGTGCTTGCCTTGGATCCACACATACTGGGATCACAGTGAACCTTTATAGAGTGAATAAAAATCTAGTTTCTTAAAGTGATTACACTTTTTAAAGATTATTTTAATAGATATATCAACAAAATAGAAGTTATATATAACTCACTCTGTAGAGTGAATGAAGCAGGGAAAATATAGTTTGTTATTTGTTTTTTTCTGAAGAATCATCAAAGAACACATATCTCCAACCCTTAAATGCCACTATTAGAGGTAATAGCAAGGGCATTGAGATGATACCTGGTCTTAGAGACAGGAGACCAGGTTTCTACTGATGACTAGATTACTTTTCACACAGCTTCCTAAGCTTTGATTTCCTCACTACAAATTAAGGCCGTTGGAGTTGACTTTTGAGGTCCATTATTTAGTTGTTGGAAACGTTGGTAAGATCAACAACTTATTTAAAGGTTCTTAAAATATGAGGTTAAAATATTCTAACCAAGAATTGGCTTTCCTTTAAAAAAAGATTAAAAGTAAGCATCATTTCTTACATGTTTGGGTGGGAAATCAACCATTGCCCACTAGAAGTTTATGCTTGCTCTTCAGTAGAAAAGAAGAACCCAACAGAGAAGGATTTGTCATTATCTTGCAGGTTGTATATTGTTGGGGATCTCCCTGCCTGTTCAAATGCCTGGCTCCCTTTGCATGATCGGCAGTCAATGACGGGTAACAATTCTCTAGGAAAGAGAATGAACCTAAGACAGACACGATCACGTGGGAATGCCACAGGGAAGAGACTCATGGGGCTGTGGAAATGAAGGAATGATCGACATCGACCCCTGTCCCCTTGGCTTTGTCAAAGCCTGAGTCTTTGTTCTTAGATGTAAGAAATCCAAATCTCCTGGCTGCCTCTGTCTCCTGCCCAACTCAGGGCTGAGGAAATAGCTAAGGGGGCAGCCCAGACCAGAGATGGTGAACCCCCGGGGTAATCAGGCCTGGGACATAGAATATGCAAGATCCTGTGAGATCTGTTTGCTGGAGGATGTTATTAACTTGGAATTTAAAGTAACAGACAGGAAACCTTTGGAACCTGTAGTCCTTTCATATGATAAAACTCCAATCTCTGCCCAGAATCACAGCAGGGGTTCTGTTAGCGTCTTTGTAAGTCACCTGTTCACCTTTGATCCTTTCTGCCAGACTGTGAATCCACAAACTGAGTTTGCTTTCTTAATAAAAACCTACTTGGGTAGAGAAATAGGGTGCCTTCCACTAGAGAAAGTGGCCATGCCGTTTCTATTCCCCCCACCCCCACTTCGCAGGATCTGGTTATCTCTGTATATTTATTTCTTGTGGTTTTGACAAGCATCCACAGCAGGGATGGATACTGCTGGATGGTATCCACTACAGTATATATAGGACTTGTCACTGAGGCAAACTGGTACAACAGGTTAACTTATAATTCAGGTGTCCATCCTATCACACTGACACGTACAACATAAAGGGTCTCAGCTATATGATAACAAAAACCTAGAGACGACATGAGACTGTTTCTGAAATTTGCTGTCTGAGTGGCTCTGCTAATAGAACTAAATGAAGTAAGGGGTTCATAAAAATCAAGTGAGGTCTTAAATTTTAATTTGTGCAAATGTATATAGAAACCATGAAATTAATCCATTCTGTGTGGGTGGTGCCCAAATCCCTGAAATTTTAAGTAATGTATGAACAATATTTCTTGAAACTGTATAAACATGACAATTAAATGACAGAGTTCTGTTTACTGACTAGTTTTAAAAATATTTCCTGCCTTAAGTTTAAAGTACAATAATAATTACAGACTTCTCTTAACCACTGCTGGTTCACAAATTTAATTTAAAACCTATATTTTGGAAGCAACAGAAATGTCAGATTTGAATCATTTGAGAGATGTTAGGCAAGATTCAATGTGAAAGACAAAAATATGGATTAAATAGATGGTACTTGAAGAATGAAAATCAGACTCTTCCTAAAAGCTTTTTGAATTGCACTAGTCCCTAGTTCCCTCTGCATTGGGTTGTGCCCAAATCCCCCAAATTTTAGACTAGTTTTGATAATATTTTCTGTGTTAAGTTTAAATAATTAAAGACTTTTCTTAAGATACAATCTTCCCTATAAAGGAAAGTGACATATTTGTTCTGGTCCTAAAAAATACCTTCATATGCAGTCAAGCCAAAGAGTGCTGGTTTGGGATTTCAAAAATTTTAAAATGCTGTGGGCCAAACCATCTCTGAGTTTACTATCTCTATGTAGCAATTACCTCCAGTTATCACATGGGCATCAATCGTGTCTCCCAACTCCAATATTTCAAAGGGGAAGGCACAGCTCTGTAAAGCGGCAGTGTGCCTACTGGCCAAGCACTGGGGTCAACCCCCTTGGAATGGCAGTTCTGGTTCCCCATGTGACATTCTGCATCCCCATGGGAGCTTGCTTAATCTGGCGGTGTCTCAGAGTTTTATGGCTGAAGTGACTATGACAACAACCACTTTCTTCTCTCTGGGACACAGAGGAGAGAGTTTTAAACTCTCATAGGGACACTTTTTATCTTACCAGTTGAGGCACCTTCTGATGTTGGTCATACCTTTTTTTTTTCATTGTTGTTCAAGTTCAGTTGTCTCCATTTTCCTCCCACTGCTCTCCCCCACCCCACCGACTCCTACCTCCCACCCTCAGTCCTACCCCCCTTTGGCTTTGTCCATGAGTCCTTTAAATGTCTTTTCTAAAAATATGAATACATGCTCCATTTATCAACTAATGATAATAGTCTAATAATAATATCAAGTCTCCAATATGTCAAGCAATAAACAAGGTGCTTTTAAAGACATTATCTGAATTAACCCTCATACCCTTTGTGATTAAAGTAGGTATCATTCCTACCCACTTTTTACATGTGAAGAATCTAAATGACTTTCACAAGACCATACAGCTAATTATAGTATATAAAGTGAATTCATTTTGACTGGTGTGAAGTGGTACCTCATTGTGGTTCCAAAAGAACCTTTGCACCCCCATGTTCATAGCAGCACAATTTACAATAGCTAAATGCTGGAAGCAACCTAGATGCCCATCAGTAAATGAGTGGATCAAAAAACTCTGGTTCATTTACACAATGGAATTCTATGCAGCAGAAAGAAAGAAGGAGCTCCTACCCTTTGCAACAGCATGGATGCAACTGGAAAGCATTATGCTAAGTGAAATAAGCCAGGCAGTGAAAGATAAATACCACATGATTTCACCTTTAACAGGAACCTAAACAACAAAACAAAGAAACAAGCAAAATATAGTCAAAGACACTGCA